>WSXT02132235.1:0-10673 GCA_011762715.2 Neuroterus valhalla
AGCTTAGTGTGACACAATGGTGGAAAACTATACGAGAAGAGTCGGAAAACCACGTAACATGGGAGAGAGGGGGGGGGGGTCGGAATTCGTATGAAATTGCGTTACGTAATACCTGAACGGCCCCTAACTATCTGGAAGAATTTGGGGTGCATTAAAGATTTTGATGATATTTCATTGCGAGGGTATGTAACTTTGTCTCGATTATACTTTACGCAAGAGGGATTTGCTTGTTTAATTATCATCTATTGCATTTATCCCGAAGAATACGGTATCGGGTATAACCTTTAATTAATGAACTCGTGGTTAAAACACTTTTCCTAGAATTTTTGGGCCTTTTTAGCATGTAAGTACGATAACAAAGAACACGTGAGGTGTCTTTTTCGGGACACCTGATTGGAACGAATTTCGTCTACTCATAAATGTGATAGACAAAGACAATATTGTTTACTTAATATTTTCCATTATGCGGTCTATGTCGTTAGAAGTGTTAAAGGAGATCTGAGCTCTTAGAATATCTTCGAAACAGGAATACAAATCTATAGTCTATTGAACCAATTAACATTTTCGGTTCGACAAAACTTATAAGGTGGAGCTGAGATAGTTAAATAATGAAACTCTCCTTGCGTTAAACATTTTATAGCAACTTGTTGCGTGTATATCTTTTTTATTTTTATGAATAGGATACAAATCATCTGTACATATCAATTACATAGCCACACAAAAAAAATCTATTTTAGCGTTCGGAGGTCAGACTATGTTTACCGTATTTTTTTGGGGTCGCTGAACCCGAATCCGAAGTCCGAAAAAACCCAGCACCTCAAGTTTTCGACATAACCTCAAAAATTCTTGGATACCCTGGAATGAAAAGTATAAAGCTGGACTAAATGCCGGACCATGTATATTTCACGTTTTTTGGGTCACTGAAATCGAATCCAAAGTCCGTTTTACCCCGTCGCGTCAGCTTTTGACAGAACCTCGAAAAAACTCCACAGACACACAAAAATGAGATAATGTCGAAAACCTGACGTGATGGGGTAAAATGGACTTCGGATTCGGTAGACGACGAAACCGAACAGCCATGGACGTACTGCACAGCACTAGACTATAAACGCATGGCTATAACGTACTAGAGCAAAATCACGAGGTCATAGACCTTTTTACACGTTTCTTTCCTTTCAGCCCCCAGCCGCCAAGTGTGTGTAGTATAACGCGCCATAAGGAACTTCGTTCTAAAAAATTGACAATATCCAGGAGTCGAAATCAAGATTACAGCCAATTTCACAGAAAAAACTAAGGGTAAATCTTGTTGTAGGTATCTTTTTTTTTCATCTAATTCTATGGGTAAGACACCTGCATTATTGTCGGTAGGGAGTAAACTTTATTTTCTTCTCATAAAAGTCGTGATGACCGGCTTGGGAAATATTGGAAGCCAACAGCTTTGATCACTGAAATGAAGTTAACTGACGGTTAGTGATACAGCTGAATTGGATAAGTGCGACTTCATAAAGACGGCGCGGCGTGGCGGCCGTGCCGAATGGTAGGAGCTTTCATAATATTCTCGTACACGCATTGGTAAAAGTGGAAGTATACCCCAAGTAATGATTGCCCACATGGGGTAAATTTTGCTGCAGGTAATCTTTACCCCAAAATCTGGGTAAAGATTACTCATAGTTTTTTTAGTATTCTGAAATTTGGTTTTGTAATATACACTTAAAATTTTATGCAAGCAACGATTTGTCTCCAACGTAAACAATTAGGGCCATAGGACATCTCTATTCGATTTATGTCCATTGAAAAAAGTTTCGAGGTATCTGCTTCGTGTTTACTATATTTGAATTTTCTTTTTGAATAGATTACGTTTCTTTTTGTTTTCCTTTGACATTTTTGCAACGCATAACCAAAACACACGCGATACTCACCGACGTGCACTGACAAATCCCGCATATATCACCGTACGAAATTCGCGGAACAGCTTATAGTAAGGAAGCGTATTACAAGTTTGCCGTGTAATTATTTGATATACCTGTGGTTTTAAAATTTACCCAACATATGTTGAACTGTTGAAGAAATATAAATAAATCAGATGAATAATTCGGAAATGGATATATCAAATACCAAATGTCAAATGCGCTTCCGTAATTTGAATTTCGCCTCCGGGGTCTTGTCGGGTTTTCCTAGTTTATTAACATGCAAGAGACAAAAATAAATAAATTAAATACCTAAATAAAATTTTTATCTTAGTTAATTTTTGTCATTGGAAAGTTTTTAAGTAACAGCAAAACTGTTTATTCATAATTATATTAAACAACTATAACATTGTACTGTACCTGGTAAAATACGGAGTTTAAGAAGGAAACACTTTCCCTTTTCTGAAAGATTAAAGGACCACCTGCCTCAAGGAGACATGTTGTAATTTCTCCACGAAACACACTAGGAAGGTAAACCATAAATGTAGCAATTGGAATTAGAGCCACGGTTAGCTGAGGTGGTCCGCAAAGTGGTCTTGTATATTGCCCAGGATGACAGACGCTCACATACCTTTCCACTGTTAGAGCTAAAAGCATCATCACTCCCACGCCTGAGAACACAATACTTCCTGTCATTTGTCTCAACCACAAAATTTCAATATAAATTATATCAAGCTAATAACTTTCTCACACTTAAACTATATATATTTTCTACAATTCACAAGGTGAAGGCTGCAAAACAACTAAAACAATATGCGTGTGGAAAACAGGATGTATCATAGGAATCGTCCGTACCACACAGCAATGTTATATTCTTATTTCTAGTTTAACTGAACGTAAACGCAATATAACGTAATATAACGTGAGCAATGCCTGATTTAAAAAATTGAAAATTAATATTATCATACCCAAACAAGCGTTTCCTAAAAACAACTCTAAATGTGCGTGATAAAAAGCTTGAAACCAGTTACTCCAGCGACCTGTCTCTTTGTGAATCAAAACCCTTAAGGCGAAGGGGATGCAGAAACAGATGGCCAGCAGAGCGGCTGCTGAATATCCTGTAAATAAGACAAAAAAATTTCAATCGGATTTTTTTCCGTACCTTTAGAATATCCTGATTAATTTTCTAAGTGTTATTTATTGACCATTTGGACTAACTTCCTATTCCTTCTAGCTGTTATATCTCGCAAGCTGTCGATGTCGTAGAATTTAAAATTACCAAAGTACCTTCAAGGCAATCATTATAAATTATACACTTGTATTATTTTACGATAATTCATTACAAAAAGTAGATCTTTCTTTACACCTGATATAATCGAGTTTTTTCATAATTGTTATCCTAATCGAATGTTTGCATAAAATCATTTACAAAATAAGATTATTTTTCCGGTAATTAATACGAGATACATAAAGTTTTATATTTTCAAACCTTGTTAGGACCAAAAGCATATAATTTTGTAAGAATAAACAATTTCCAATTACGCAAACATGAAAGAAGAAAACTCTTCAGTAACCATTACAATAAATTCAGTAAAATAGGTCGAACAGAATGACATTTTGTTCGATTCTAACCGGAATTAGGTAAAAATCTACTGAGCAGTTCACGAAATTGCAGGAACGATTATTATAATTTGTATTGTAGAATTTAGTGCTCTTATTGTGTCTGCAAAGAAATATCAACAGGAATAATGTGCATATGCAAATATGGACTGCAATGACCCTCTATGACGTTGAGAATGTGTTTCTCGGTGTTGTTTCTATGCACAAGCTTTCAAGTTATTGCAGGTCAAGAGCGTTTTATACATTGTGACTGCTAGGACAAGTTAACAGATAGCTTAGCGGAAATGTTTTATTTATTTATTGGACCAGCGCACTCCATCTCGATCCTTTTTCACGTTTTACCCACAGTTTCCTCGAGTTTAAATTGTCACAAGATCAAATCATCCCTTTCATTATTTCTTCAACTTCTTCTTCTTATTTCATTATTTCATAGGGCAACAGTCACCGAGAAAGAACTATTTGTCAAAGAAACTGTTGAATCCCTGAAAAAACTCTCTTGAAAAGTAAAATACATAAGCTACAACATTAATTCAAGTCATATTGAAACATCTATACTAGAAATAGATTTAACTTGTATGGAGCCTAAAAGAGTTTAGAAATTCTTGAAAATAACTTCACAAAATTCCAAGAAAAATATGTTCAATTTTCGAAAATTCCTCGTGAAGGAAAAGTAGCATATTTCGATGACAAATTCTTCGAAGAAGTTGAAGAGTGGTAACAAGAGACTAAAGAGAAATACTTCGACGCCCTTGGCGCATTACCTTCGCATAATGCAACGTCTTTGATGGGTAACTCAACTTCGCATGTCATCGCGTCCTCATCCACTAGGTCGTATCCAAAAATCTTTTTGCTTACTTTTTCAGGGGATCATGCTGAGTGGTCAAATTTCTCCGATCTTTTAACGTCTTTTAAATTGATAGAACACTGAATCAACGGACGTCTATGAGCTTCATCATTTGGAGACCAATCTTTCCAGGGGACCCACGCAGTCACTTAAAAACATCGTGGTATTAAATGAGAACTATTAACGAGCTTGGAACCTTCTGACGAAGCATTATGATTACAAGCGAACGCTCATCAATTCTCATTCAGCTCTCTTGTTTTCCTTGAAGCCTTTCAGGAATGAAACATGAGCTAACCTAAGGGATTGAGTTAATTGAGGGATTGAGTTGAAAATCTTGAGGCTCTCAAGGCTCTCAAGGATGTCTCGTGGATAGTTGGTCTCATTTTCTTGCTTTCCACCTTACTTCTTGCTTGGTTGCACGGACGCGACGTTATTGGAAAACGTAACTTGGTAACTCGACTCGAATTCAAGGACTCAATCATCGGAGAAAAATCAAGGACCACGAGGATCTTTTAAAAAATCAGCTGGGTCTTCGCATATTTTAAAGGATCAGTCGGAGGGTAATGATCAAGTTCGGAAATGCTGCAGCTGTGGGTAGCAGCATTTTTAAATGTTCTGTCCCAAGTTCCTAGCCATGTCTGCAACACAATGGAGAGAGTTTGCTGCCAAGAGAAAACTTTGCCCCAATTGTTTACGTCAGCATACTTTCGACGATTGTTTATCAGTGAGGTTTTGTCGACTCTGTGAAAATAGCATCATACCATGTTTAATTTGGACTCACAGGCTGTAAACTTGATTTAAACACCCCAAATAATGTAGGGGCTAATCCACAGCTTCCAACAGTCAATCATCAAGTGGTTTATTACGTCACTTGCCCCAGAGCTGAAGGTCTTTTACAAACAGCTGTCCTGGGAGTCAAAGCTGGCAATGGTTCTTAGGTCCTCGTTCGTGCCTTGTTGGATCAGGGTTCGGAAGTGTCTTTTGTTTCATAATCGCTGGCTCAACAACTTGAACTTCCTCGTGCAGATGTGAAGCGGGTCTTCTATCTGTGGGTACTAATCGTCCTACTTTAACTAATGGATTAGTTTTTTGTGTTCTAGCCACACACTTGGACTCAGAATTTGAATACCTCATTAGCGCTTTTGTTCTTTCAAAGCCTCCTCCTTATGTCCCACTTTTCAAAAAGGGCATGGAGATTGGGCTCTCCTTTCAGGGCTTCGATTGGCCAATCAAAACTTCGCCAGTATGAGGGTTCTTGACATTACCATTGGAGCAGATTTCGTACCATATATGCTTCTTCCAAATATTCGCAAGGGACCTCATACCTTGAACTTGACTTTGGAAAAACAAGAATGTTAGGAGTTTTTCGTTTCAAGTCACTCACGCAATTCTTAACGACGAGACACCTCCGGAGATTTGTCTGTTTGCCTCCTCACTTCAAAACCAAAGTAGCTTCTTCAAAGCAGGTGTCCTTACCTCGTCCCGAGATATATGGAGCGGTTCTTCTGGTACGATTGACGGATCACATTCAACGCACTATTATGTTGGATATCCCACTTCATCTTTGTAGCGATTCGAACGTCACTTTAGCCCGGATTCGAGGTCAAACCTATGAAGTGGACAACTTTCATAGCCAATCAAGTCTCAGAAATTCAAACAACTTTGCCATCAGCTGTATCATTACGTTCCATCATAAAGTAATCCAGCAGATTTCGCATCACGAGGTATAGATGCCAACGACCTGGCTTCATTCTCGTTGTGGTGGACTGGCCCTGAATGGCTGCCTACTCCTTCTTGTTGGCCCAGGGTAATATATTCAATGAACTAGGAAATTGTTATGGAGGAGCAAACTTTGAAGGGTCACACAGCTAGTACTGTTCCAATAATGTCGATCCTTTCAAATTGTTTTCTACATTGAATAAACTTCTCAGAGCTACGGCATGGCTGCTGCGCTTTATTCAATGTCGTAGTCGGACATTTAGGTCCAAGCCGGCATTTCTGTCTCCTTTAGAACTTGGATCAGCCATTTTTGGGTGAATTCATCATGAACAGCATCATCATTTTGAAGTGGAATGAAAGGCATTGGAAACAAGAACTCCTCTTTTACCCAAAATCAAATTATATTCTTTGACTCCAGTCCTTGATTCTTATCAATTGCTCCGTGTGGGAGGTCAACTCAAGCATCCAATCCTCAGTCCTTATGGAAAACATCGTCTCATCTCGCCATCTGAATCAAGTTTAAGGACACTTATAATCGCTTGTGAGCATCAGCGATGCCTCCACGTTGGAATTCAACTCACTCTCGCCACCTTACAACAAAGATACTGGATCTTCCGAGGTCGCATATTTGTCCAAGTCTTTATTCACAGGTATCTTCCATGTCTTCGACATCGAGTAATTAGGCCACAGCAGCTTATGGCAGATTTACCAGCCATTCTTTCTACACCAGCAAGAGCTTCCCTCCATTCAGGTGTGAACTATGCCGGATTTGTTTATCTTCGAACGACGAAGGGTTGTGGACATAAAGCTTACGAGGGCTACGTCGCAGTCTTCATGTGCTGCTCAACTTAAGCTGTTTATCTCGAAGCTGTGTCAGATTATACGACAAAAAGCCTTTTAGACGCTTTATATCTTGTCGAGATATTTTCGCTACTCTCTCCAGTGACCAAAGAACCAACTTCATTGGAGCTCACTGTCAACTACGATCTCTCTCCATCGACACTTCTAACGAATCTCAAGTAATCGCTTCAGATATCACATCGGGTGGAACTGAGTTGCGATTTGATCGACCAGGTGTGCCTTATTCCGGAGGTCTGTGGAAGGCAGCGGTGAAGTCTGCTAAACATCACCTATGGTGCGTCATCGGAGAACGAACCTTAACCTTCGATGAAATGACTATCTTTCTTACTCAAGTCGAATCTTGTCTTAATAGTCATGACAGAGTAATAATAATGAGTAGGTATAATGAGAGAGCATTTCTGTAATGTTGGACATCAGATTATCTTAAGGAATTACAACCTTGCTCTGAGTACACAGCATCATACTCATCTTTTGAGATTGGTTATCTAATCCTCATTTGTAATGAAAACTTGCTCTCTACCAAGTGGGCAGTAGGGCGCGCCATCCAGCTTCATCCAGGATCCGATAACCATGTGCGGGTAGTGCATCTTCGAACAAAATGTAGTGTTCTCAAGATTCCCATCGTTAAATGTAGTCTTCTTCCAAGAGCTGAGAACGATATTTAGTGCTTTCTAAGTGTCCTCCCTGTGATGTGTTAAAAAATGAATGTTCGAAATTGAGTGAGAATTTTAATTGTTCCTATTTCGGTAACTGACGTCTATCATTCGCATATTCTTTGACGAATTTCTCTTCATATTTGATTTCAATTCTTGGCTATATTTTTTTTCTTGTTTCTATCTTACATCTTTTATTCTTATCAAGATTCATACTCTTCAAATTTGTACGAATGTATGGATCATTCGCACCTCGCCTGGTGCGAGTCAGTCGTCGTCAAATAGGTCAAAGGCGAGCTTGTGTCATCGTTTCAAACACAAGCTACCTTATGCATATTGCACTCTAAAATTTTTCAAAAAATCTACATTTACAATATTCAATTTGTCGAATGGCAAACAGAATGTGCCCATGGGCTCATTCCTCTTTAGCCCTCCTGAAGACCTCTTTTGGGATCCTTCGTGTCATTCAAAATCGCAATCGATGCAATCACAACATAACCACAAAATTGAAAGATTTATTTTGAAACCTTAAGTAAATATAAATAATACGAATTGCTTAAATTCAAGAAAAGGGGCTACATCAAGCTGCATTGCCCTCTTATTCAACCACTTAATCCTTTCGATGTCTCAACGTTCCCACTGGCAAACCAGGCTATTTTGATTAACTGATTGGGTCAGCAACTAGCCACTTCCTAATCAGAAATAAGCGCTGTTTGAAGATTGATGCCCCACACACAAATAATTTCATCACTAGCGCCAAGAAATAAAGTTGGTTTTATCATGAACTTGCAAGAAATTTAAGGCAGGTCAGAAGCTTCGAATTAAACTGAATTAAAATTAATAAACAGTTGTCAATTAGCATCATGCCTAAAAGAATGTGAATGTGATCACTTTTCACCGAAATCATTTTAAAAATTTACACAATTGAAAAAAGATGCAAGTTTAGCATAACTATAGTAGTTGAGACATATATATATCAATAAAAATCAGGCGCGGCAGAAGGTGTGTTGTGCACAGGCCGGCGTTAAGGCCGGCAAATCCATGCGGTGCACGAGGCCTCGCGCGGGACCATGTAAAAAATTTTTAACAGAATCTTATTCAAATAAGAATGTTGTAAATTCAATTCTAAGAAACAAAAATATTCTAAAATGTGCAATGGAAAAGAGAACACTTTTGAAATACCTCTATTTCAAAATTATCGTTTCTTCAAAAACTTCGATACTTATGAAGTATCGATAGAAAATCAACAATCGTAGATTAAGCTATCATAACCCGAGTCATAACCTCTATTAACCTATATGTGCGTACGTCACTCCCGCAGCATCAACAAAAAGATGAGCAATTTTGCAAAAGTACGTTAAAATTTCTGTTAAGAATTGGTCATCTAAAAGATGAGAGAGCCGATCAGAAAGTGTGAAACGAGTAAGGTTTCAGTTACAAGAAGTACAGGCGGCATTAAAAGAATATGCAGACTTTGAGAACGATAAAGCTAAAAAAAGTTGCAGCTCAATCTCTAGCAAACAAAAATTCATACGATTAAATTCGTCGTTTGTTTGATTGTTTGGAATGACGTTTTAGACGCCGTCAATGTTGTTGGTAAAACTTTACAATCAAAGATTATGCATTTAAAAGTAGCCATTCAGGGGTTCCAAGGGCTTGTCACTTTTCTTGATGATTATCGAGAAAATGGATTTGAAAAAGCATCATCAAAAGCATTAGAGATCGTCGAAACTTTCGCGGACAATCCGATGTTTCAAGAAGGGCCTAAACGAGTTCGGAAAGTCAAAAAACAGTTTGATTATTGTTAAAGTCTGCGATTATTTAAAATACATTTTACTAAGGAAAACTCTGCGAGTGATTATCTATATATTTGTCATTGAATATTCTAGCGAGAGCACTGATTGTTATTTCCATTCTCACTCATATCCCAGTGAATCTTATTTTCTAAATACTATTGATAAACGGTGTGTTTTTGTTTGAACTGTGGTTTTTTATTGTGTAAAACCTCAACCATTATGAATCTAACGATGAACCACTCCGACAATCCAAAACAGTTGAGAAAGTTTTAGAAATTGAATTCTTCAACATCGTAATTAATCAGGCAAAGTCAACAATTTCAGTTAGATTCGAACAATTAAGAAGTTTTGACAATCTATTTGGTTTTTGTACTTTCCAAAATTGCTACAGCAACTGCCTGATGAACAGATAATGGAGCAATGTCCTAATTTAGAAGCAAGTTTGAATGTAGGAGAAAAATATCTGGATAGGAAACAATTGTTCAGTGAGTTAGAGATTTACAAATAATTTATCACTGATGATTTGAATGCAGTCGTTGACATTCTCGAAAATCTGCGAGAATTGGGAAGCAGTTTTCGAAATGCAATCATTGCATACACAATATTGTTAACAAGACCAATAACAGTTGCATCTGCTGAAAGATCTTCTAAATTGAAACTGATAAAAAATTACCTAAGATCAAGGACAAAGCAGGCATGCTTCAACGATTTTGGAATATTGTCTATTGAAAAAGATATTTCAAGAACATTGAACTTCGACTCTATAATCGATACTTTCGCTGGAAAAAAGCAAGCAAAGTTAAACTAACATTGTAAAATGATAGACGTAGCAAGTTTTTATAATTAATGTATATGCAATAAAAAAAACTGTTGGATTACTAAGATACTGACTCAAATAGATTTTTACATTTTTATTTCCAAGCCTCACACCATCTGAATGCACGGGGCCTCACGCGAGCTAACGCCGGCCTTGGTTGTGTGTGTTGACCAATCAACACATAAACTCTGCCATTTCACATGACAGAGTTTCCCCCACTCTCAAAATTTGGCATATGAGCATACAAATTCAACACCCGGACTGAATCTATTCTACCGCGCCTGATAACAATATTGCTTACGTATTAGATTATTAATTGCAATTAATTGGGAGCTTCTCGTCGGTAGTCTGTCAAAAACCACTTCAAATACTGTTTAATCAGGGTTGCCACAGATTTTCCATTTTTAATTTCCCTGACTTTTCCCTGACTATTCCCTGACCTCTTTTCAAAAATCC
>WSXT02132246.1:0-10673 GCA_011762715.2 Neuroterus valhalla
GAATTATATATTTAATCCTCTTGACGAATCATCACACGGGATTCACTTTTTTCTAACTGGGCCAAAAACGAGTATAGGGCCTTAGTCAGTAGAATGATTTGGGATATGTGGCGGCAGTGATCTACGTTCTATAAACTGAGTTTGAAACTCCCGGCATTCAGACATGTTTTCGTTCGATATACCTCGAGCCAGGTGCAAGCCTGACAGCGGCAATCAAATTTAGCCAATCAGATCACAAATAAAAAGGACAATTCCGCAACTTTAGACCTGAGACACGCGTCTTTTACTTCAAGAATATTGAACAAAAATTGTAACCTGCCGAGGAGAGCATTTGACTCAGGAAACGTTGTTTCAATAAAGGAAAGAATTATTCCTTTTTGATGATTATTTGGTCTCAAGTATATGAGGAACACCAACGCCATTGTTTTTTTGCATGGATAGACTAGAATAAAATGATGAATTCATCGTATTTTGTTCGCTTCCTTATTTATTTTCAAGTGACAGGAATGAAAATTTCCCAGATCATCACGCAACAACGGTATTTGATGTATCATGAGGTTTCCTATATTTATCAAATAGGGGAATGAAGATGAACATGCGATTCTCAAGATGTCCTCAAAAGAGATTTTAAGACTCCAGGAAAAATGTATTCCTTTGTTGGCAGGTATATAAGAAAATGGTTCCTATCCGCTTTTTTATCTCGTCAATCCCAGAATAACGTATTTTCACTCGATCACAAACGTACAGTGATGACTCCCTTGAGCCCTCTAAATTTGTGCAATAGGTTGATCAACTTAAAAGAAAGGAGGAAAAATTGCTTCGAATCCAAACGCACATGCAAGGACAACATTTCTAGGACATTTATCAATATCTGAGTATTTTAGGAGAATCTAAGAGACTCCAAAACGGAGAAAAAAATCCGAAACTTCAAAGGGGGCTCTATGAATGATGTCCAATTTCTCGTTTTTATTATTTTTTTTATGTAGAATCATACAACTTAGTCCAGTGAGCGTTCTAAAATATGACAGTGACAATTTTTTATTTTACATTGATTCTAATAAGTAATATATTTATTCTTTGATACTGGATGGTGGATAGAAGGTGGGCGGTAGCGAAAGGTATGATAACAGGGGACGAACACCGAGAGTAAACAAATTTGAGCAAGGTGGAAGCATCAGTGGTAGATCAAGTGGCCATGAATATGCAAGGGTGGGAGGAGACGGAGAGGTTCGAAGAAGGAGGGGGAATAGAGTCGGACCATCAGACATTAGGCTTGTGGATAAGTAGAGAAGGTGGCAGTAAACAAGGAGAAGAAGTGTCGATGGGCAAGAGAGAGATATGGACGGGAGAGCCTATAGAGAAATACCAGGAGTAGCTAGGAGAAGTTCGTTTCAAAGGGGAGTTGGTAGAAGAGATATGGGAAGATCTAAAAGTGAAGGTTGAATAGGTGCGTGAAAAAGAAAAGATATAGAAAGAAGAAAAAGGGATAGTGAAACCGTGGTAGAATAAAGAGTGCGAAAGAATAGAGAGAAGGGTTAGAGAAAAGTATGAGAAATGAAACGAGGGTACTGCAAAGAGGGAAAAGTAGGTAGAAATGAGGAAGGAGTTTAGGATGATGTGAAAAGGGAAGGAGCAAGGGAAAGAGGAAGATCTGAAAGAGGACTTAAAGAGTGTTGAGAAGGACGTGTGGAAGATAATTAATAGGTTTAGAAAGCGTAGGGAGAGAATAAAAGACGGGATGTGACGGGCTAAATTGAACCCGTCACTTTGAAAAAAAATTACGCGTCCTGAAGTACAGGGCAGAAATCAAACCCCACTCGAACCAGGGAACACTCACGGCACTTACGATCTTATTTTCTTTACTTATCCCTTCTTTTCCTTCTGTTCTTTTCCACAATTAGTTATGTCAATTATTTATCAATTATCCAGTCAATTATGTTTATTTACCGATAGCTCCGCACTCTCTTATCGAAGAGGCACCTTGCGACTATGTTATTGTACGCCGAAACTCCTTGCTTACTTTGACCTACTGTGTAGGCTCGAATTTTCCTAGCTTTTATCATGCTTGTGAAAGCACCGGGTGTCCTTCCGAATAATTGCGAGTCTGCGAACTCGCGCCGGTATAGGAAATGGATCATGCGATCTCAGCGACGGTGGCGATTGACCGAGAGCGTCAGGACTTGTAGACCAACCTAGACGCACTTCTCACCATAACCTGACCTGTCACTTCTGTCTTGTACTCGGTACGACTTGCACTCGCTGCTTTTTTTCCACGAATACCTTCCGGATTTAGAGGAAGGATTAGAGCTCTCGTTTTCTTTGATCTCTCCCTTTGTTCAGTTTCTGAGTCAATCTCGGATAAATTGAATTTTCTTATACCCTTCAATTAAAAAAAAATTGTGTTTGACTCGCCCTATTATTTTTAATTAATAAACCCCCTCCCTTGTCCTTTCATGCATCGATATTGAACAATTCGGTAGTTGCTTCCGGTAAGTCTCAAAGCTTTTCTTTTATTAACGATATTTGACTCTCTCTTGTTCATTTTCAGTGCGAGGACAGTTTTCCTTGATCCAGAAAATACCCCTTATAAAGATAATCAGTGAGGAGTAGAAAGAGTTCTTCAAAGAGAAATGTTAGGACTCAGACCAACGAAAAAGAGATGAGGGAAGGAGATGAACGAGGGAGGGAGGAGGGATGGAGTTGAATGACAAGGAAATAGAGATTCAAATGAAAAAGTTAAGGAGATGGAAGGCAGCTGGCTTGGACGGGGTGCGGAATGAAGCATAGATATTTGGTACAACAGCAGAAAGAGACAAACTGAAAGAGGTGTAAGAGATGGGACAAGAATAAGCAGGAAAATTATAGAGGAATCTCATTGATGAATTCGGCGTACAAAGTATACGCGATGGTACTGGTAGAGAGGCTACGAAATGATGTCGAGGGGCAAGGCATTTTGCCAGAGACGCAGGCGGGATCGAGGGCGGGTAGGAGCACTATCGACAATATTCATGTTTTGCAGCACGCGATTGACATGAAAACAGCGAAGATGGGGTCAAAAGTGTACGCGTTTTTCGAAGATCTCAAAGTAGCTTTCCCTTCATTATATAGGGTGAGGTTATGGGAGGCTATTGAGGAGAAAGGATGGAGAGAAGGTTGAGGCAGAGGTACCCGCTTAGTGTTGTTGCCAATAAGCAAGGAGGCCTTAGAGGAGATGCATGAATGATGAGATGTGGAGATGAATGCAGAAAAGTCCAAGGTTTAGGTGTTTAGGAGACAGGCGGGGGCGATAAGAGAGGAGGGGTGAATGTTCATATAAAAAAGAGAGTAGGGAGGGCAAATTTTGTGATAATGCAGGTGTAGGGATTGGGAAAGAGGTTGTTTGCAGATGACTTTGAAAGGAGGATGAAGCTGCAAGACTCGTTTGTGATGCGTTTGCATCTCCTTCGTGTATGGAGTAGAAGTGTGAGGATGAAAGGAAAGTCAGGAGGTTAATAGTGTGTAGAAAAGGTACATCAAATGGAATCTGGGGTTGGACAGAAAAATACCTGATGATATCATTGGGAGGGAGATGGGCAGAACAAGTTTAGGGATCCTGACAGGTAGCCGAGCATGTAAATATGAGGAAAAATTCTTGGAAGAGAGTGGAAGAAGGCAAGTGAGGGAGTGTTAGTGGAAGGAGAACAAGAGAGGGAATGAGAAGATAGAGGGCGAGAGAGAAAGGTATTTTCGGACATATGGTCTGTATGAGGATTTAGTGAGGAAAAGTCACGAGGGAGGAAGATAGGTTTATGAGATTGTTAAGAGGAACGGCATAGAGAAAGAGAAGGCAGAAGGAGAGGAAAGTATAAGAGGGTCATGGTTTAATGGGCAATATGGGTAGATTATGCCAATGAAGAGAGTGCGGCATTTGTATGAGAAAGGAGATACAGGAAGTCAGAAGATAATAGCAAGGTTGAGATGCGGAAGCATGGAGGGTTTCAAAAGGTTCTCGCTTCCAGAGGAGGGGGGAATGCATAAATTGTGTGAGACCGGCTATGCAAAGGTGGAACAGTGGGTAGAAGGATGCCAGGAGCTGGAAAGGATAGGAATGAGCATGACTGCTCGAAAGAGGAGAAAAAGGGGCGATTGCATGAGTAAAGGGGATGCTAGGTAAGATGGAGAGGAAGAGAAGGAAGGAGGAGGACGAATGGAGATGGATGTATAAGGAGGGTAGGGAGTAGATGTTAGATCAATGTTGATTATGTAAATAGTAGATAAGAAGAAGCAAAAAAGTCATAGTAGATAAGGAATAAGTAGGAATCGCGGAAGCAGAGTTTGTGAATGCGTGGCTGGCGAAATGTAGGGAAATGCGTGCGAGGCAAAGCAATGAAGGCAGAGCAATGCGAGCGAGTGATCATAGTAATAAGGGACATTTTATGAAGTGTGGAAGGATGTTAAAGATGAGTATTTTATGTAAAAAACAAAAATTTTGTAAAACATAGTAGTGTAAGCAATTCAATTTTTTAAGCCAAACAGGGTGAAAAATGAACGTTCATCTATCTACTAGTTTGAAATTTTTAGAAAAAAATGCTTTCATTTCATAATTATAATTTTTTCCAGTTAGCCAGTCGCTCACGAATTTCACCATCATTGTTTGCGTTTTCATTCATGAGGCAGAAGAAGATAAGGATATTGATTTAAATCTTTGTTTTTCAACAGATTATGATTTCGAATTATTCTGTCAGTTCCAAGAAGGAATAATACAACGTGTCATTAGATAAGAGTAATGATATTCAGTACATGTATAGAAGCCATTTATCCAGTCACAGTTCAGAATAAATTTTTCAGGAATCAGTATACTCTCCTATTCATCTATTTGAACTGTTATTTTTTTCGATAAAATGGAACTCACTGTGGCATCTTTACTTCTTCATTACATCGGATTCGTTTATATCAATCGTGAGTGTCATATACAATAATAATTATATTTCAAGATTTATATATGTTCAACTTAGTATCAGTAGTACCTTGATATAAATATATTCTATCCCAAGTGCTCTCAAGTAAGAAACTATTTTTGGAAGAAATCATGAGAACACTATAGGGAATGAAAAAATAGTTGAATTTAGTTCAAACTATTTTTCTTCTAGGTGAAATGTATTCATGATTGCGTAATACCTCCAATGGAGTTATTATCCGTAGGAAATTCAGAAAAATTTACGTGTGCTGAAATGTGCACAGTTCGAAAGCGAGAGTCGACGTAGACACATGAAGCTAGTATTCCTTATTATTTTGAAAAGATGTTGATCGATTTATCAGAAATATGAAAATATAATTTTTTCAATAAGACTGCGTTTAGAAGTTCAAGAAAAATTAGGGAGTAAGGAAGAAAAAGACAAGCTCATGAGAAAAATTTGACTGCTCATCCCAAAAATCCAGACGACCAGACACTTTGTTTAGAATATTATCATTCTTGTTTTTTGATATTCTCATAAATTATGACGCAGATTTCTTAGTGAAGATTTACTCTAATTCAGTTGTTAAACAGAATAAACGTGCATAACTTGTCCTGTGCAACATCGCTCCAACACGTGTCACTGATGGGTTACTGGCTTTTTTCTTCTCCTTATACACAATATTGATCTCCGTACATCCCTATCATGGAATACATCTCTTGCTGCTTCTACATCCAAGCATCTTTTCCTGCACGCTCTTGAAATGCACACTGCCGACAATTTTTCTACCCATATCCACGTCTCAAAACTTCTGCATCTATCTTTGCGTCAGAAGTAAATAAACTTCCAAGATTCACAACCTGTTATATCCTCTCTTTATTCAGGTCAATTAAGCATACTTTTTCCTTACCCTTACGTCCCATGACAATAACCATCACCACCCACACCAGCAGCCTTACTATTCTTTACATTTCTAATTACGGAATTAAAGTCGCACCGATTCTGCTTCCGCCACCTTCTTCGAAATTGTCTAACGTATCTTTGTCTGTATCATGGATAGTATGTTCCATGGTTTTACCTTCATGCAGCTTCATAAAAAAATTTACTGATTAGGATTCTCGAATACGCTCCTTTCTTCTCGTTGACTTCCACGCGTGTTTCCTCATTTCATCAAATATCACTAGACCAGGGGTGTCCAACGCAAGGCTTGCGCGCTTTTCCTTTCTCCCACTTCTCCGAGCGCTTCTTCGAGAATTTTCTTCACGTTTTCCGCTTCTACATCGCGCTCACCGCATGGATGCATTCAAGGTGTTAAGCGAGGGGATTGACGAGTGACAGTTATTTATACCGATGCTCACGCGTTGGACACCTCTGCAACAGACTTTTTCCTCGCAGTCGCAGTAACACCCACTTCCCATCATATACTCTGGAACAGGAGCGCTGGGAGGCTAATTTAGTATGTTGAGCTTGGTAAATATTTGTCCCTCCAGCCGCGACGCAGTGACTGAACATATCTTTTATGCACGTACCGGTGCTCCTGCTCTTAATGCCATCCCTCAGTATTATCCATACACCCTCTAGATTTTAGTTGACTTATTTCTTCATCCGATCTTCTTTATGATGCCTTGAGTATTTATTGAGCTTTTCACGCTATAGTATCTCGACTTTTGGTTCCTGAAACTATAGGGTAGTGATCCTTTCCACATCAAGAATCTCTCATAACCCTTGAATGTTCAATTAGCCCTATCAGACTCTCAGCCGCAACGGGGGAGTCAATCATACTATGGCTTTCTTCACTGCAACAAGTTTACATGTTTGTCATATTATGCCTGAAGCAGTGTTTGTAACGCACAAATCCTTTTTCAAGAATGAACTGATCAATTTTTCACCATTGCTGTTCGCTATTGGATCCACGGAATGGTCCAGTACTCTGTCGGTACCTTCACCTTGTACAATGAGTTAGTGTACAACGCGAAGGTAAACACAAAGTATCTAGATCCCTCACGCGCATTGTATCCCACAACTCATATGCCTTCAGAACATGTACACCGCTAGCATTCTATGTACCCATTCTCTATTTGTGACGCGCTCCGAAGAAATGGATCTAAAAGCAAAAAAATCAGCCGTACCAGCTGAAGTATTGAACCTCTCGCCTGTTCTTTCCCTTCTCCTCCTAAATCAGCGTTTTCGCTCTTAGGTCCCTTTTTCCAGAGCGCGTCACATTTATCACCTAAAACTTTTCCGAAAGTACGCGTTCTGTTGAAAAATTAACAATCCTCTGATCCTATTCGGAAATAGCGATTCGAAGAACCCATATTTCTTTCGTATACGGCCTTAGAACGATAGTTAGTTATATTACATTCGAATGTTTTCATTTTTTTTGGACCTGATCGAGAAGCACGAACTTTTCTAAAAATCGTTTTTATTTAAATCGCTGCGACATCAAATCTCACATAATATTGATACCTTCCGATTTATGAGAAGAAGAATTGTAAGCTCCCTGTTGTTAAAGCTCCTTCGGCATTAACAAATAAATTCTCATTCTCTAATTTTTTAAAGCTCTACTGTATCTTATAGGATTGAAAAAAAAACTACGCGTCCATTCGGAAAAACTATAACAAATTTGTGGATCTTTTCAGGGTCAACAACTTTTCTCTATTGATCTTCTGTCTTGCCTTTGTCATTATTTCAAAAAGTTTATACTTTCATTTTTATAGTTCTTTTGAGTGATTGAAATATAAAACCACATATTCTGTAAAAAGATTGATTGCACATTTCAACATATTTTCCTGGTAAAGAACTTGTGTCTATTTGTTTCTCCCTAAGCTTGTGACAATCGTCCGAAACTTCAATTTTTACATTCTCATTCTGAATGAGAAGGTATTGGTTTTATGTAAAAAAATTATTTTCGCGGATATAATGGAATCTCCACTTTCAAGGCCCCCTGAGTCAGAGAAAAAGATTTTTTACGAAGATGTCTGTCTGTCTTTCTGCTCATCTGTGTGTCTATCTGTAACCTGTAAACTCGATAACTTTCGAAAAAATGATCCTATTGGATTTGGCTTTGAAAAACTTTTTTGAGGCCGCAAAAGGAAAGACGAGATCGTAAGTCAGACATTTTTAACCGATTGTTCTGGTTTTATCCATCTAAATAGCTTTGTGAGATATCAAAAATGCACATTTTCGGTCAAACTATGCAAGGTGTAAAAAAGTTCGGGAACCAAAATTATTTATTTTGCTGAGAGCTACAAATTTTATCGGAGCATTTTTTTTTATTAGATGCTAAGTTTTTGTTGAAATCGTGGAAAATGTTACCAAGGATAAAAAATTTCATTTTTAAGAAAAACTTTGCGAGATAGAGAAAATGAAAAACACTAAAATTGTTTACATTAAAGAAACCCACAAATTTGAACTGAAATATCTTTCGATCAGACGTGCAGCTTTTCGTTCAAATCACGATAACGCACTTACAAAATTGAAAAGATACCATTTCCCAGCTAAACGATGAGAGGCAAGAAGAGATATTAAATAGGAAAATTGTTCATCTTGGAAAAGTCTACGAGTTACATATGAAGTATCTTCCAATAAGACCTATATCATTTGTTTTAATCGCGGCGATGCGTTTTGAACAATGAAAAATTCAATTTGCTAACCAAACTATGCGAGATGTAAATATTAGTGAAGAGTATTTCAATGAGAATGGTTTCCTTAGTGTTCATGCATTTCACTGTAAACCGAATCAAGCACGTAAGAAGCCTAGCGCAAAGGGCGATTTGGAGAATATACCGAGCGCGTTGCATGAGGTTAATACATTATCGAGCGCGAAGCGTGAGATCAGAATGACACGCGCCCTAGGCGCTCTCAAACTTGCGAGCGAAAATAGTCGCGCGCATAGCCCACCATGACGATGTGCCCGCGTAGCGGGTAGATTTTCTTCCTTCTCAATATGGTATTTTTTAATACAGCAAGAACTACTTGTCCTATCAAAAAGCACATTTCAGAAAATTGATAGATCTTTTTTTAGTGCACAATTTTTGCCTATTTATATTTCCAAAGTAAAAAATACTGAAAAATAAAAACCGAACTTTTTGTAGGTCTCTCCAAGGGGAACACTGTCTACTCTGAATTTTCTCTGATATCAAGGACATTTTCTAAAAAGGAAAAAAACCGATTGATATCGGAAAAATAGCATATATACATAGCGTGCGAAAACTTGCTCAAGAATACTGTTGTGTTGGGCGCTGCATTTTTTCTTCAATAGCTAAAAATTTTCTGAAAAATCAAAAATGTTATTTCTTGGCCGCAATGAAGGAGACGAAATACAATATAGCTTGGAATTCTTCATCCTCCAAAGATGCACAAATTTGCTGCAGGTGATTTCCTATACAACCTACTCGAACTTTTTGTTTGAACAGTGAAAATACTATTGAAAATTCAAAATAACGTCTGAACTTTCGATAGTACGAAGTTCACATCGTTACGCTACAAAATAATTATAATGGACTGCATGACCTACATCAAATTATGACGAAAAAATTGAAAATTAAACAGTAAAAGACTCAGTTGAAAGTTATTGTATTGTTGTATGTACTGCATAATTTTGTTTATCACTACAAATACCCTCGCGTTTACCCTCTACACGGCACGCTCGAATTGACTTCTTGAATTTCCAAAAAAAATCTGAACATTTTTGAGGAAATCTGAAGTTGACAGTCGTATGAGTCGGGCGTGTTTTTGTTTGCTTCGGTCGCTTATGAGCAGAGAGAGTATTGTTGAATGAAACTCGCAGATTAGTGGAAAGTGATTAGAAGTAGCTATGCATGTTGCTTAATCTATGTTAATTGAATAGCGCAGTGTATCAGTGGAGTTAAGAAATATGTTGGATAGTGGAATGAATAAAGAGATGCTGAAGCAAATTTTAGAAAATACGAATGTGCTTACAGCCTCTAATGGAAAGATTCAAAAAGACATAGAGCTTATAAAATCATCGCAAAACGTTCAGCTGGGAAGGTTTGAACGAGTCAAAGAAAAAGTAGAGAACGTGAACCAGAAAATCAACTTCAATGAGAAATATGAGCGAGAAAGCAATTTAATGATATTTGTAGTACGCGAGAAAGAGGAACCTGGCAGAAGCCTTAACGATTTAGTCCAGCAAATATTTGATAAGGTCGAAGTTAATATATCGGACCTTTGAATCATGACAACACGCCGTGTTGGTAAATACGAATCCCCAAGGATAGGACCAACATTAGCTCCAAGATGAAAGAGGTCAATTTTTGAGAAAAGGGAAGGCTTCATGAACCTTAATTTAGGAATTTCAGATGATCTATCGACTGAAGAAAGGCTCATCATCAAGTCTTTGGTAAAAGTAAAAAATTCCCTAAAACAAACATGCGAATCAGTTACAATCAAGGGGACTGCATTATACAGGAACAATAAAATAATTCCGGAACAAGGAATCCAGAGCATTCTTGAACAAATCGACCCACAGATAACCGATAGGAATCAAAAAACCCCTAAGAAGGCAAATACAGTGAAAAGTAAAAAGCAGCTTGGCCGGCCCCGAAAAGACTCATCGAGCTCACAGTCGGATCCGACACTGGAGAAACTAAGAAACTAAACACTTCGACGATCAGCTAGTACCAGGTCTTCAAATGAAAGATAGCGATGGGAAGCGGAGAAGAACGAGAGAAGCGATTTTGCAGCAAACCAGCATTCGGAGGTAAAAAAGAAAAAATT
>WSXT02132257.1:8062-21400 GCA_011762715.2 Neuroterus valhalla
AAGAATAAGATGGTATTTCGAAGGACGGCTATGAAGAAATATACCTGTTGGCTCTTTTACTGCTCGTTTTGAGTTTGGTGCTGCCAAATTTGGTCTGCGCAAAGGTGGCGGTCGTAAACGTCAAGGGAGCTGTTGTTCTCGGTATGAAACTGGGAACCGGACTAGGTGAACTCTTAAAGGAGCTGGACAGAGGAGTCGGCGAGGGTGCCGAAGACGATCCCGAGTGTTGGCCATTCTGCGGTTGTTGATTATTGCCATTGGAAGAATTACTAGTGTTGCTGCTACTGCTGCTTCCAGGACCGCCACTAACACTGCTGCCGCTACCAAGGGAAGCAGGAAATGGTGATGTTGATTTGGGACTCAGACTGAGTCCACTCAGAGATGTTCCCACTGCATCAATAGGTCTGAAGCACTGAGCCTCAGGATTAAAAGTCTTTGTGACCTCACGGTCAGCCGAGTAATCGTCGTGGAGATCCGCTGATTCGGAATAAAGGATCTTGATGATACTCGTCTCCCCGATTCGGTAACTAACTTCACCGGGATCAACCCAGACAGCCAATTCAGCTGGCAAATTCTCCAGGATGTCCTGGATTGGTACTCCACTTTCTTTGGCGGCCCTTTCCAGAACTTGATCTATTGGATCTCCGGTCTTCAGACATCTGAAGGCAGAGCCCTTGAAAGGTCTTTCCGGATACCAGTGTCCTTTGAATTTTTCTTTTAGGGCTTTTTCCAGTTCTTCGCCGAATATATTCACTCGTCGTCTTGGTAGTTTGTTGTATAGGTAGGATATCACAAAATTTAGCGCAACCTGCACCTCAATGTGCATTTTGGGCTTCAAAAGCAGTTTTCCTGTTCTTTTTTTCCCTTGAGTTCCAGAATTGGGAGAATGATCGAGTTCCGTTGCTCGATCAACTAGATCTCGAGAGATTTGCTTTTGGTGTCCTCTGCCCAATGAGGGGTTCTCGGTATTATCTGAAAAATAGACATAAATTTATCAATTTTGGATCCTCATAGCAGAAGCTTTGAAGGTATAATTTTAAATATCCCGTGTGGAAAAATGGAATCGGACCCCAGCCCAACATGAGTTTCCCTTATGGCTGCCCACGTGGACACCTCGCAGTTTTCCCGATAGTAAATTTTTAGGTATTATTAGAATCCCTTTATTGATTGTCTTCTCATAATTTCTAAACATATTCTATTGGCAGAAGTAGCTCTTTAAGAATTTTGAATGGTTCCAAGAGAATATAGGATTTTTCTGAGGGAATCAAAGAAAATTCCAAATGATTTCCCAGAATGTGGAAAACGAATGTAGAAGTTTTTGAGAGAATTTTTTTTCCAATTCTGCGACATCACGAAACTTTCGAAATAAATCTTCTTTCAAACAATTTACGAGTAAACATTTTTCCGGAAACATGATCCAAACTTGATGAAGAAATATGAGACATTCCTTCATTCGGGATGCATTGAGGAATTATGCATCTTTATAATGATAAGAAATGTATTTTCAAACTATAACTTTTCAAATAATCATGACACAATGCTGGGGCAGAGAAAAAAATTGATTTGTGTCAAAGGGGATCGACTGACCGAATGCTAAAACATTTTATTGAAATTCATGAGAGTTATGATCATTTATAATATAAAAAAAGTCTGTATTATGAAATAACTTTCTCAATTTGAATAACTCAAAGTTGATGTAGAACTGAAAAAGTATCTGTGATGCAAAGCGAATAAATTGACCTAATATTGATATATTTTATTCAAAATTGAGGAAGTTAGGGTCACTAATGATATTCCGAAAATCCGTTTTATAGTATAACTTCTGCATTTAAATAATTCAGAGTTAGTGTAGAGATGAAAAAGACTCCTTCATTAAGAGACAATCGATTGACCTGATATTAATTAAACTTATACAAAATTGAGGAAGTATTGTCAATTTTAATATTTCGAAAATCCGTTTTATAGTAGAACTTCCTATACTAGAATTCTTCGAAATTGACGTAGAAGTAAAAAAGACTCCTTGATTCGAAGCGATGTAACTGACCTAACATTAATAAATATTGTAGAAAATTGAGGGACTTATGATTACTTATAATCCTTTGAGAATTGGTTTTACAGTAAATTTTTTCAGATCAAAATTATGTAGAATTCTTATTTAAGATCAAATGAAAAAAAAGATTCTTTTTGTCGATACGAAAGTTTCAATTATTTTATTTCTAAAAATAAGAAAGTTATGATCTTTCATAACATATGAACAAATAAAGTAACACATTCGTTGTGCGAACTTTTTTTTAATTAAATGGAGAAAAAACATCAAAAACGGCCAAAAAGTAGTTTGAAGTAATTCTAAAAAGATTGATTACAATTCGAAAACTCTTCTCTTATTGAATTTGAATGGATTATGATCTCCGAAGTAAAATGTTTCTGTGTAAATTTCTGACAAAATTCAAAATAATTAGCAATATTTTTTTTAATTGTATTTTTTTTGTGTCGCTCTGGAATTCAAAATAAGTAGTCAAATATTTGAGAGAAATTAGTTTCGAATGTCTTTTATATTTCCAAAGAAACGACTGAATTTTCAGATCTAGGCATTTTTTTCGTCAAAGGAGACGATTGGAGATTTCCGAAAAATAAAATTCCTGATACAGTGAAATTCCTGAACAGGGAAACATTCGAAATTGGCCATTCCTGCAACGATTATTCCCGTCTGAATGAAAATCTTGGATGGAAAGATCCCTGAAGGATAAAATACTATATAGTTTTATAATATTACCGGATTGGGAAATTCATGGAACTTAATAAATAACCGAGTTGGGTACTTCACAAATCATGCGATTGCCAAACGCAAATTGCAATCCCCAAATTCTAACAAATAGGAAAAAAATTTCAAGCAACAGTATGTATTCATCAATAATACCATAATTTATTGTTTTGAATGATGAAAATTTCTTCAACTCAGGAAGAAATATATGTTACACAATTATTCTTTGAATTTCAAATAACAATATTTCAAAAATTATTCTTTTTGTGTTAAGATAAAAATTACACAACTCTCAGAAGACCATTATCTTTATTTTCAAAAGCAAAAAGCTGATAAATAGAAGATGCCGTGAATATTTTGATCGCTGAATGTTTTTTTTTTTTAAATTAAGTATATATTCTTCATTCAGTTTCCTTCTGAGTAAGGACCAAATAATATTTTTTTGAATATCATGCACACTTCGAGAAAAAATTTATTTATAATTATTTAATTTTCAAATTTCAACAATAATTTAAAAGAAAGTATTTTCAAGATTGTTGGAAAAATTTCCATCCATAGATATATGAACTAAATGATTTATTAGCTAATGCATATTATTATTGAAAAAAAAATGTTTTCAATTGTTACAATTTGGGAGTATCACAGTGCCGATAATTTTATTATCTGAGATTTTTTAGTCATCCAATTAAAGCGTCCTTGAGATAATGGTGATAAGAATAAGGATAGATTTGATGGCCAAAATAATGGAAGAGCAAGTTCAGCTAGATTGAGAATTGGGAAGACAATTAAAAAAGTAATTAGCAGAAAAGAATGAGAAGAGGAAGTTGAATATATGTGAATAAGTAGTGGAGACATGAGAGCATATATGAGACGGATTTAAGGGGGGAAAAGGGGAGAGGGGAGGATGGGATGGGAATTACACAAAAATGAGGGATTGAAGAACTAGGAGAAGAATGGATAAAGGAGGCTAAAAGATTTAGAAGAGTTCCATAAGAAGAATAAGGTAATGTGTCGGAAAGAGGATGGAAGGAGAAGATATAGACGAAAGCAGCTAGATAAAGATTCGGGAATAAAGCAAGATAAGTAATTGGAGGCAGGAGAGAGTGAGAAGAGGGAATATAAAATATGAATATAAATAGAGGAGACATGAGAGCATAAATAGGATGGTTTTACGAGAGTGAAGGAGGAGAGTAAAGGGCAACAGGAGAATTTTGAAAAAAATAAGGATCGAGGGACTAGGAAATGAATTAATAGAGAAAGTAGGGCAGTCCAGAAAAGTTCAAGAAGAAGAATGAAATACTACGAGGAAAGGGGATGGAAGAGATGAACAAGAGAAGCTAGATTGAGAGTTAGGAAGAAAATCAGAAAAGTAATCAGGAGAAGAATGGAAAGAGGAAATTCAAAATATGTAAATGAGTAGAAGAGATATGGGACTATGTACTGAATAGATTTATGAGAGGGAAGGACGGCATGGAAATTTCGCGAAAATTTGGGATTGAGAAACTAGGAGAAGAATGGATGGAGGAGGTTAAAAGATCTAGAAGAGTTCCATAAGAACAAAAAGGTAATGCGTCGGAAAGAGGATGGGAGAAAAAGATATAGACGAGAGCGGCTAGATTGAGACTTGGGAATAAAGCGAAATAAGTGATTGGGGGAAGGAGAAAATGAGAAGAGGAAATATAGAAAATGTACATGGATAAAGGAGACATGAGAGCATAGATGGGATGGTTTTATGAGAGTAAAGGAGAAGAGGAAAGGACAACAGGAGAATTTTGAAAAAAAAGGATCGAGGGACTAGGAAAAGAATGGATAGAGGAGGTAGGGCAGTCTAGGAGAGTTCACGAAGAAGAATGAAATACTGCGGGGAAAGGGGAAGAAAGGGTAAGAGATGAAGAAGAGCAGCTAGATTGGGAGTTAGGAAGAAAATAAAAAAAGTAATCAGAAGAATGAAAAGAGGAAATCCAATATATGTAAGAGTGTAGAGGATACATGGGACCATATATGGGATGGATTTATGAGAGGAAAGGAGGAGAGGGTCGAATGGCATGGGGATATTAAAAAAATTAGGGATTGAGAAACTAGGAGAAGAATAGAAGAAAGAGGTTAAAAGATCAAGAAGAGTTCCATAAGAAGAATAACGTAATGCGTCGGAAAGAGGATAGGAGGAAAAGAGATAGACTAGAGCAACTAGATGAAAACTTGTGAATTAAGTAAAAAAAGTAATTGGGGGAGGGAGAAAATGAGAAAAGGGAATATAGAATATGTACATGGATAGAGGAAAGATGAGAGCATAAATGTGATGGTTTTATAAGAGTAAAGGAGAAGAGGAAAGGACAACAGGAGAATTTTGAAAAAAATAAGGATCGAGGGACAAGGAAATGAATGAATAGAGGAGGTAGGGCAGTCTAGGAGAGTTCAAGATGAAGAATGGAATACTGCGGGGAAAGGGGAAGAAAGGGTAAGGGATGAACAGGAGCAGCTAGATTGAGAGCTAGGAAGAAAAAAAGTAATCAGGAGAAGAATGAAAAGACTAATGGCATGGGAATTTTTAAGAAATTGGGGATTGAGAAACTAGGAGAAGAATGGATGGAGGAGGTTAAAAGATCTAGACGAGAGCGGCTAGATGGAGACTTCGGAATAAAGCAAAATAAGTGATTGGGGGAACGAGAAAATGAGAAGAGGAAATATAGAATATGTACATGGACAGAGGAGACATGAGAGCATAAATGGGATGGTTTCATGAGAGTAAAGGAGAAGAGGAAAGAACAACAGGAAAATTTTGAAAGAAATAAGGATCGAGGGACTAGGAAATCAATGGATAGAGAAATTAGGGCAGTCTAGAAGAGTTCAAGAAAAAGAATGAAATACTGAGGGGGAAAGCGGATGGAAGAGGAAGAGATGAACAAGAGCAGCTGGATTGAGATTTAGGAAGAAAATAAGAAAAGTAATCAGGAGAAAAATGAAAAGAGGAATTTTAATATATGCAAATGAGTAGAGGAGAGATGGGACCATGTATTGAATGAGAGGAAAGGATGAGAGGGACGAATGGCATGGTAATTTCTAAAAAATTGGGAATTGAGAAACTAGGAGAAGAATGGATGAAGGAGGTAGAGCAGTCAAGAAGAATTCAAGAAGAAGAATGAAATACTGCGTGGAAGGGGATGAAAGGGGAGGAGATTAACAAGAGCAGCTAGATTGAGAGTTAGGAAAAAAAAATATTCAGGAGAAGAATAAAAAGAGGACATCCAAAAAATTTGAGTGAGTAGAGGAGACATGGGACCATGTATGGGATAGATTTATGAGAGGAAAGGAGGAGAGGATCGAATGGCATGGGAATTTTTAGACAGTTTGGGATTGAGAAACTAGGAGAAGAATGGAAGAAAGAGGTTAAAAGATCGAGAAGAGTTCCATAAGAAGAATAAGGTAATGTGTCGGAAAGAGGATAGGAGAAAAAGAGATAGACGAGAGCAGCTAGTTGGAATCTTGTAAATAAAGCAAAAAAAGTAATTGAGGGAAGGGGAGAATGAGAAGAGGAAGTGCAAAATATGTAAATAGATAGAGATGACATATGAGGGTGAAGAAGGAGAGGGAAAGACAACATGGGACTTAAAAAAAATAAGGATCGAGGAACAAGGGAAAGAATGGATAAAGGAGTTAGGGCAATCAAGAAGAGTTAAAGGAGAAGGATGAAATACTGTCGGGGAAAGAGGATGAAAGGAAAAGGGATGGACAAGCCAAAATCAGACTCGGCAGGAAAGTTAAAAAGCAAATAGGAGAAAGAATAGAAGAGGAAATGCAGAATATGTGAATAGGTAGTAGAGACATGAGGACATATATGGGATGGTTTTATGAGAGGGAAGATGGTAGAAGAATGTAAAAAAATAGGGGGAGAGGGACAGGAAGAAGAATGGATGTAGGCTGAAGAAAAAACTAGAAGAGTTCAAGAAGAAGAATAATTGTTTGTGGGGGAAAAAGAATGGAAAATGACCACTTGTTCGTTTGCTTTGATACATAAAAATTAAAAGAATTAGAATAAATATGTATCAAATTAGAGAATGAGAAGAAAGGATAGATTTTAAAAGGTTGTAAAAAAAGCTTCAAAGACACAAAACTTATATAAACCATGAGGAGACACGTTAAAAATGAAGAATGATACATGATAATAATAAACAATAAATAATACGAATTTGCAGTTAGTTCAGTTAATGCTAAAAAAATCAGGCTGGCAAAAACAATTTTGATTCATATTTCTCAAGTTACGAAAAATATTCTTTAAATCGGTTGGTAAAAGGCTTCTTGTGGACTCTTGGATCTCATCCAAAAGATCAGCAGTCATTTCAGTTGCGCCATTCTTAAGTTCATAACTCTCTTCTCTGGGTTTTATTTTTATTCATTTTGTCTCTGGCGCGAAATACCGAAATTTGTTTACAAGACACTTCGCAAATTCAGTAAAGATTTTTTTTTTTTATAATTAGTTCAAAGTAATTGGAATCATTCATTTATTATTCCCATTATATAAAAATTGCATATCTATAGCATATCAAAAATTTTCTAATCATTTATATTATTATGTACTTAGATTCTATTACTGTTCCAATCATCAGGTTTATTATTCTACAGTAAAAAATTCTATTTCCTAATTAGGTTCACAAACTGGATAATACAAATTTTTATCAAAGGGATTATATAAATCTATTCTAATATTTTTCCGGAAAAATCTAAGCGGATTACTCCGGGAAAAAAGATAAGAGTGGATAACTAATTAATTGTAATTCCCATTATGAAAAATTGACATTATCCACTGTAAACTGGAATGCCATATGTACTATGTATGAGTTTCCCCTAAGAATAATAATTTAAATTCTAATTAAAATTGAAGGTTATTGCTATATTGTTATTAGTTTTCAGGTTTCTGCATTGTTATTTTTATTGTAATTGGTTTCTCTATGTTCTGTGACTTGATTCTCTGGTTTAGCATAGTACCGGAAAACGTGTCAGATCAATACAGCGCAACCTCAGTGGAGACAACTCTGCTCCAGATAACAAGTCAAGTATGTGGACCTGCCACGTGCAATATATATGTGTTCAACAAGTGTAAAAATTCACAGAATTATTGGCCTTAATTAATTACCAATAAAAGTTGAGTAATGTGTTCGATTATTAGTTCTACTCCTCATTTTTAAGGGAGACTAACACACATTTGGATGAGATTACACACTGGCGGATAATGTGACTTTTTTATAATAGAAATATTATTTATTTATCTACTTTGATCATTTTCAGAAGGAGTGTTTTGCTGAGCCATCTCTAAAAAATATATAGGAGTTGAATTGCATTCCTATTACGAGAGAATTTGCATTATCCAGTATGTACCAGTCTCCCCTATTGATAAACTTGATGAGTAAATAGAAATTTTCAACTAAAATAGAATTTAAATACACATTAATAAAAATTATGAAGAAACTCCTAATGTGAATGGCTAAATTGAGAACATTTTTTATATTCCGCGGATGATGTTTTTGTGGTTTCCGAGCCTTGTGACCTGCATATCAGCCCACGCAAAGTAAATGAAATCAGAGTTACCAAATTAGATCCTTCATTGCATTGCTGAGTAATTCTCGAAAATAAACTATCAATTGGAATTGGATTCATTTATCTATGAAACTTCATCTTACGTTCGACACAATACTATCAGGATTCCAGAAATCAAGGCAATAAAAAATTAATCATGTTATATTCAAATTTTTAATTTGAAATAATAATAAATCAAAGGTATTACAAATAAATTTGAGAACACCTGAAATTTGATCTGTTCAAGTATAAGTACTACTTTCTCAGGAAAATAAGTAAATTCTCAACCGCGGAGATTATTTTTTACCAGAAAAGACGAATTTTTAACAACATGAATAAATTTGTAATGAAGGAAGATACAATTTTAACTAACGGTGGAATAGCTCAACTTTCAGTTGCCAAATTCATTTGGAAAAAAATTATTTTACGATGAAATAGTTCAATTTTCAACTAGAAGATTAAATTTTTAATTGAAAATGCAATAGTTGATATTCCAATACGGAAAAAAATTCAGCTAAACAGCAAGAATTTTTAACCGAACTTGAGCGTTTTCTATTAAAATTACAAATCTTCAGTGGAAAAATAAATTTTCGAAGATGGAAATGAGTTCTTAACGCATTAAAGACGAATATTCAAACAAGAATATAATTTTTGACTGACAAAAATAATTTTCAAAATGAAAGAATTAATTTTTAACCAAAAAATCAATTTTTGATCAAGAAGATTCAATAATTTGCACCAAATAGATCAATTTTCAGTCCAAAAAGATAGATCTCCACCAAAAATTATTTAATCAAATTCACGATTGAAAAATACAAATTTTTCGAAAAAATATGAGTTTTTAACAAATAAAATAATCTTCTACCAAGAAGAGGTAATTTCTCAACTAGGAAAGGAAAACTCGAATTTACAGTTTAAAATCGATTTCAAAACAAAAGAAAGTGAATTCAAAAAAATTCAAAAAAAAAATTAATTCCAAAAGATTTAACACAGAAATTGTATCTCGACCAAAAAATTGATTTTTGAAAAAGAAGGATTAAATTCTACCCAGAAAGACAAACTTTCAATAAAATTGTCGACTTCTGAAAGACAGGAATTTATTTCCATTCAAAACAGATTATTTCTGCCAAGAAAGATGAATTTTCAAACACAATACATAAATTCTCAAGCAAAAAGTTGAATTCCCAGCTCAGAAGGGGGGATTTCAACCAAAAATGATTCAATTGAATTTGCAGTAAAGAAATAAGTTTTTCAAAGAAAATTTGAATTTTTTACTATCAAATTTGAAACCAAGGGATAAATTCTCAACTGAAAACCGAATAGTCGTGTTTTCAAATAGAAATTCAATTTTTGCCCGAAAAGACTGATTTTCAACCAAGAAGATTAATCTTTCATCAGGAAAAGACGAATTTAAAACCAGGAAAAATGGAAATCTACGAAAGAAACAAATTTTCTGCAGGAAAATAAAATTTTAAACGAAAAAACATTATTTATCACAAAGCAATCGGTTCTGCATGGGAAAAAGAGGTTACGAATTTCATAGAAATTTTGAAACTCTAAATTATCTTACTTAATTTGTGGATGACCGCTCAATGCGGTTTTTTGTAGTAAAAAGAAAAATTGTATAAAAATAATAATTGAAATTGTCTTGAAGATCGTTGTGAATATTTATAAATGATATTTAAATAACTTTAATTTCTCTGTTATTATTTATAGAAGTTATAATGATTATTTTCAGGCATTGAGATTAAGAAACTGATTTCACTTAATTTGATAAAAATGTCATTGTTCAAGCAGCATCCATCTGTGGAACAAAAGAGTACTTTCTTATTATTCAATGATTATTCAACCAGTATTTCACTTTCTCGAATCTCGTGACAGGTAGAGCGCGCTATTACGATTAGGATTACGCCAATCAATAAGAAAATTACATATTTTTATCCAGAAGCGATAAACGAACTTTACCGTTCTAGAAATTAATTTTGTTCAACTATTTCTTTATTTCCTTCCTTTGGTACGAGAATGTAACTTTTAGACGCCTTTTCCCATGCCTTCTGCAGATCAGTTTTTTGGAATTTTGAAATTAAATTATTTTTTATTCTAATTTTTTCTTATGCGTGATAAAGCTTTGTGATACTTCCGAATTTTAAAAATAAAGGAAACAATTTCGTGCATTAAAGTTAGAGATCTCATCAAAATTTACCTTTTCTGCTTTATACGTTATTCTCAAAATTAATTTGAAGAAGAAAAAAGAATCTGTGTTTCGAAAAGATCTGCAACTTTAAAACAAAATACTTCTATCTCGAATCAATATTTATCAAAAGCTCCTTTTTTAAATGGTTAATAATGTAATTTCTTTTCAACGCAAAACAGCCTTTTCCGACTGAATTAATTTGTGATTAATTTGCATAATTTTCATCAAAAAATGTGCATTAAGTTCTCAAAGAAAAATCCTTGAATTTATTGATATCAATAAGTTTTTGCGAAGTCCTTTTCCCTCCATGAAACTCGAAAATCTGTTGACCCATTTTCTCTTATCAAATGATTATCTCAGTCAATCTTATAAAAATGGGGGCACATTTGCCCCTATCAATATCGAAAAGTGGTTTGTCCATCTTCTTCTAAAAAACTTGGAAATAAATGGGCCCGATTTCCATCTATCAAAATAGAAAATCAGAGAGCCTATTTTCCTTGAATAATCAGTTGTTACTGCATCTTCCCTGACCCATTTTTCAGGGCCTTTAATGATTCGTATTTCGACACACTTTTCATGATCTTAATTATCAGAATGCCTATTTATTTATCGCAATCTTCACACTCCTTCTCCTATTTCCTTCTCTCCTATTTGTTTTTTTCTTGTTTTTTTTTCAAGGATTAAAAATTATATTATTTAGTTTACAAAGAGCTTCATTTGAAGGGTTCCCTGGCATAACCGTGTAAGTGCAATTTTTTTAAAAACACGTTTTATTGGCTTGATAATTCTCTAAAATTCCACCGCACATTGTCGTGAAAGGATATATCAAAATGTAAACCGGAAGTGGATTTTTCAAACTTGTGGTTTTCCATAACCGTTTAAGTGCCATGGCAGTATTATATTGATAAACTGTAGATAATCATAGGAAAATATTATCTTTTTGTCGCTAATTACATTTTTTTCTACAAATAGTTACAAAATATAAATGAAGTAAATATATAGTATAAAAATAACACTGTAGTATTGGAAAATACTTTTTTTTTTAAGGAAACGATTTTTCAAACTTACTTTTTCACTTTTTAGCCTTCTATTCGTCTCGGAATATTTTTTAAAAAATTTGAAAATACGTTTTATGTTAACCTGGGTCTAAAAGAAGCAAAAAATTTGAATGGACTTACATCGTTTTGACCGCAGTCGATTTTTGAGGTTATTTATCTCGAAAAGTATTAACTTCTTCAAAAATCTGTTCATTGAGATCGGTTCCATCAAAACTCGAATGTACTTTCCCATTTTTTCTTTCTTTCAAGAATTCGATTTTTGAGAAGGTTTTTTCTTCCTCCTGAAAAATTTGTCCCGGTGCACATTCATGGTTTTGCCGTGGAGACCTTCATTTGTTGAAACTTACACTACTTTGTAGAATATTCATTTTTTTGTCATGGAAATGCAACTGTTTGACTACAAATTATCTCTTCTGGTTGATGCTTTTTGTTGAAAGTTTTTTCTCCATTTGAATTTTATATTTTTGTTTACAAATAATTCATTCATTCTTCTGCCTGTGAAACGTGTTTTGGATATTCAAAAAATTTGTTTTGAATCTTTTCTAAGTTTTGAAGTACACCAACGTCGTTATAAATTTATTTTTATGGTTTTGGGTACATCATTTTAGTTGAGAACTCATCTCTATGGCATGAAATTTAAATATCTTCAGAAGAAATAATTAAACTATTTTATTTTTTGTTGCAACTTGATATTCTTCAGTCGAACAATTCCAATGTTTGCTTCAAAATAAGTGTATCCTATATAAACTTCTAATGGGGCAAAAAATTATTCATTTTGTTAGAAAATCAACCGCTTTGTAACAAACTCATTTATTCTGTTGAAAATCAAATAACTTCTTCGTAAATTAATTTTTAAACTGAAAATTACACTATTTTGTTCTTGTTTCCAACTCATATTTTCGATTTGGAAATTTATTTCTTCTGTTCAAAATCGAAATATTTGATTGAAAATCCGAATTCTTTTTTTTTTAACAAATTTCACAACTCAAAATCAATCTATTCTATCTTCTGTCAGAATTTTATATTTTTCAGACCAAGATTTTTTTCTTATATTTAGAATTGAATGAATCTGTTGGAAACCTGATTATATCATTATATTAATTTTTCAACGAAAGATCAGCCTATTTTATTTTCGATGTTAACTTTATATTTTTGAGTTAAAAACTCATTTGGTTAGTTTAAAATGGAAACATTTTGTTGGGAATTCATTTTAAAAAGATATTTATTTTTAAGTGGAAATTTAACTATTCCACTATTGTTTGCAACATAATATTGAGGGGCCCTATTATTGAACATTTGGATGAAATAGTCTTTTTTTTCCTATAGAACTAAAATCAGGGGGCCTATTTTTCTATGCAACTGAAAATCAAAGGACCTATTGCTTCCTGTCAAACTGGAAATCAGGAGGTTAATTTTCTTTCATTGAACGGTCGAATCAGGGGCCTATTTTTCTCTATGAGACCCAAAATCAAGGGCCTTTTTTCTATGCAATCATTGAAAATCGTAAGTCGTATATTTCGCGGTTTATTATAATAATAATAATAATTATTATTATTATTATTATTATTATTGAAATTTAGGGGACTCATTTTTTATAGAAACTAAAAATTCAGGAGACGTATTCTTACTTATTAAACAAAAAAGTCAAGGGACCTATTTATTCTATATTTGAACTTTAAATCAGGGGGCCTATTTCCGTCTCTCAAAATCGAAAATCAGGAAGTACACATTTTGTGGCCCATTTTTTCTTATTG
>WSXT02132258.1:0-10673 GCA_011762715.2 Neuroterus valhalla
TCCATGCCCTCCTCCCTGCTCTGATACTTAATTTATCCCTTTGCGTTTCCTCTCTCACCATATATCCAGGTGTCCTCGAATCCACTTATCGGGTCCATCTCACATATCGTTCCTGTAACCTTTCCATCTCTTCTCTTCCCTTTCATCCCTATATTTCTGCTCCACATCCTAAAACTGGCCATACAAGGGTATCAAACAACCCTTTAATAAGCCCCTCCATTCCCTCTCCATCCTCCGCCATCATTACTATATCATCTGCGTATTCCAGTGTATATATCTTAACTTTCCCCACCTTGGCTTCTCCCCACCCTTTTCTGCTCACTGCTTCTTCCAAGTCCGAGATCAAGATATTAAATAGTAGTGGACTCAGAGGACACCCTTGCCTCACTCCTCTCATCAACCAAAACTATCGCATACTTGATCGACTACTTGCACCCTGCTTTTTGTCTCACGGAATATTTCTGAAACTCTCTTCATTAGACCTTCTCTTATACTTTTTTTACTATAACCTTTTCTATCTCTTCCCTGTCCGAAGAATCAAACGCCGCTCTTTGGTCGACGAACATAGCTACCATTCCCCCCTCCCGTTTTTAATCCTCCTATTTACTATATAATTTACAACGTACATGCTGTCCATTACCTTCATTTCTTTTATTAACCCCGTCTGATTTGGTGACAGTATCTCTTCTTCCTGAACTTCTTTCTTTAATCCTTCCGATAATACCGTTACATACACCTTGTATAAGGTTGGCATAAGCGTCAATCCCCTCTAATCCTTAACCTCCTCTCCTTCGCCTTTTTTCAATATCGGTACCACTACCTTTTCTTCCCATATCTGTGGCCAACCCTCTCCTCTCCATACTCTATTGCACATGATCCAGTATCTCCTGTTCTTGCATTAAAATATCCTCCTTATCCAAGCCTCATTCACTCTCTATTTTTTTCCATCAGCTCTTTTATCTCCATAGATTTCTCCTGCATGTCCTACTATCCTCCATCTCTATCCTCCCATCTTTATCTCTTCTACTAACATTTTACCAACTTTTTTGACTCCTCATCCCAATCTCACCATGAATTTTGTATTTTCATTTTCCGATACTTGACCCACGTTTTCTTTCCATTCCCCTTCCCCTTTTTCGCTTTTTTCCTTAACTTATACTGCATGCTCCTTTGTTACCGTGTCCAATCATTTCCTATTCTCTGTTCACTTCAATATAATTGCCTTTTCTTCAAAATAACCTCCCTCTTATCTTCCCTATTCCTTAATTTCACCAGCGCCATTTTGTCTCTTCTTCCATCATTCCTACCTATACTCTTCACTTCTTCTATCAGTATCTTCGCATCTATCCTATCTAGCACTTCTTGTACACCTTCCTTCAAATTTTCCCCCTCAAATATTAAACCTTTTATAACTATATTGTTCCCTCTTTCCTCTCTCTCAGTTTTTCTCATTCTTCTTTCTATTTTTCTCAATATCTCCTTATTCCCATCATCCTTCTCGATCTCTTCCCCCCTTCGACTTTCTGGATTGCGTTCTGTATTTTTTCTAACCTACTTTCTAACTCCTCCACCCTTTTCTTCGGCTCCTCCTGCTTCTCTAGTTTTTGCTCCAGGCTCTGCATCCTTTTCTCTAAGTTTTCCTTCACTTTCCCCCGTTTTTCCTTCTCTTTCCTGATGTCCGCCATTTCCCTTTTATTTTTTCCTCCCCGTTTCTCCTGTCTCTTTTTCTGCAACTACATCACCTCCACCATCATTTTTCTAATTTCTTTCAAACTCACCCCTTCCATCTGCCCTTTATCCTCATCTCCGTCTTTGGCTTTTTCAGGCGGTGAACTGAATATTTTAGGAATTTTTACCGTAGCCCACAATTCTTCTGTGTCTTCGTTACTACCCCTTTCCCCCCTTTTCCTTTTTACCAAAACTTTCCAACGATCCCAAGCTCTTCGCTCTTGCCTCTTCCTTTTCTATGGGGTTTTCATTCTTTCCCCTTGCCTTTCTCTCGTTCTTCTCACCTTTCAATGTTCCAAACACTTCTTCTTCAGAATCTCTTTCTCCCTTGTCTTTACTTCTCCAGTCACCCATTCATCACATTCAAATTTTCACGATTCACCGCCTTCGACCGCACCGTCTCTGGTGCCCAAACCCCGTACCCGCGCTTCGAACTGTGACGTCACTCCAAGCGAATTTCAGTATCCCATTTACACTAATCAGCCTCAATCATAAAAAATATCCACAACCTACCTCTCAACTTTCTTACACCATTTACCCTCTCACTTACAAACCCCCTGACCACATTTTTTACACACACTCACCTCAATTTGGACCAATATCCAACCAAAAACTTCTCACCAAACGTGCACGGTTTCTGTTAACATTCACAAGGAAAACGGAAGTCCTCGTTTATTGTTTTCTAAGGCTTTTCTCAAAATATCAACTCGATATCTATTTCGGCGTACACGTGAATTGCTGCAAAAAAAAGATGTCGGTGATATAGGAATCGGGTAAGTTTAACATTGCCTCAACGTTTCCCTTTTCTTCAAATCCTTTACATCCTGAACAATTATCCAAGCATTTTTCTGGCTTGTCTACTAATTATTTCAATATGATTCTTGAACCTTAATTGCGAGTTAAAATTTATCCCTTGACCGCACGTGTATTCTAGTCCACTCAGTTGGACATTATTGGTCGGTAGATTAGGTTCATGTAATTTTTTAAATAATATCTTGTGGTTTACTTTATCAAAAGCCGTTGAGAAATCCAAATAGACCAAATCAACTTGCGCCGCACTCTTCAGCGCTTCCGATGTATACTCTGTGAATTCACTCAAGTTTGTAATCGTAGATTTTTTCGGTACGAAACCGTGCTGTGCAGGATTCAACGGTGGTTCTAGATATGTCATTGGATAAATTCTACTCTTTAGAGAAATATTGTGAATATATGTGAGTGGTTTAACCAATACCGGATGGCAGTTCTTAATAATAAATTAGGTATCTTAGTTTCATTTTTCAATTTTAGGGCGATTCACAGTGGTTCAAGATCCCGAAAAGCTGGCCAAAACCTCAAAATTCGAATTTAACCGGCTGAGGTAGATGTTCATTTACACTTCTTTAGGGGGTGTTGGATCATTATTTTGTAAAAGGGCAAGTCACTATATTCAAAACTGTCCTTGTGGCGAGCAGTTGAACTTGACTTTTCGCCGAATGCGCGCCCATTAGATTGTTACTCAAATTCCAAGCGTTCGACGAAAAATGTTGTTTTTCTGTGAGTTCGAGTCAGAAACAGACAACGTGACATAGAGGATATTTCTAAAGGTACGTTAAATCGTTGCTTGCTTCCGGATTAGCATTTCGGACAAGTATGTTAATGATATTAAGAGTGAAATGTGCATGTCCAAAATTTTTTTTTTTACATATAATTCAGGAATATAAGTAGTGAATTTTTTTTTGCCGGCGAGTGCGCGCGCCAGGATTTTCCGTTTTGATCGACAAAAAGTATCAACTTTTTGATTCCTCCAACAAAAACTGCCCCAAGCTGCCACCGTAGAAATAAATGCGCTTTTTCTACAACCGCGTTGGAGTGTTTACCCTTGCTATAGCCCACCAATCCATGATTCTATACGCGCCATATGCTATGCCAAAAAGATACTCATTCAGAATAGAAGTAATTTATTCGGTGACGTTCAAAGATACCCTTGGGAACCTTTGAAATGTGCTGGGTTGAATACATTGGGTGTCCAAATTGAATTTTACCATTGTATGAAATTAGAGTATTTATCAGTTAAAGTATTCAATTTTCCCATAAAAAAATATAACGAAGAAATAAATAATATAAGAAACTATGAATGTATAAACAATAAAAATGGGTAACAGTAATAAATGGAAGGAAAATATTGTAAAAGAAAAGCGTCTCCAGAATCAAAACTTCGGAATCTTCGCGTAAAAAGATTACGAACTGGGAAATAGGGCAATACATTTTAATGTAGGTCATTTTTAGTCCAATATTTTGGATTTGGAATTTGAGAATATTTTTGAAATAAGCGACCCAGAAAAACCTTTTGCCCTCTTCATCATGAAAAACAGTAGACAATTTTTGACAAATGTCCACCATTTCAAATTTTCGAAATCATTTTTGACTTCAGCGATCCAAAAAAACTCCTCTGTACTTATTTTCGTAGAAAACAATAGAAAACTTTTGGGAAGCGTCCGCCACTTTCGGTATGCCATTTTGAATTTTGAATACTATTTTGAAATTAGTGACCCGGAAACCCGATAAAAGCACTCGAGAAGTCATAAGCATTAACTTTTTGAGTTTTGGCCACGAAAATGGGATCTTGAACCACTGTGTGATGTTTCAAATCTTCTTAGGATCACTCTGTATAGAATTTTCTGCATGTGCTTTATAATTTTTATGATCATCTTTTGTCATTTTTTTTACGATTTTGCAAATTACATTGAGAGTGCTCATTTCAGAAGACAATTGGTTTATTTTATCTCGCGATTTGTATTTGATTCTCAAATGAAATTTAAATTTCCTGTAAAGTAGGATGGTGCTCATCCTCATTCACCATGGTATCTGAAGTAGTTTTTACCCTGCACATAGTGTTACCAAAAACTAAGTCCAAAAACCTGTTGTTATTGTTTATATTTTGTTGCATTGGGTTAAATCCACAGATTCAGCAATTTCGCCCAGTTTATCCGCCCTACTATCTAAGAGAAAACATGCAGAAGAGGCATTGCAGTTTCTTATATTGAAATATTCAGCAATATTGAATTTACCCTGATATAATGATCCTAACGAAGCCAGTTCCTTTGTATATAACACAAATTCTTCAATCTTCAACGATGGAGGTATATATAGAACAGCTATTATTAAGGTATAGAAGTTTTTAGATATTTTTGTAGCAGCAATATTTATGTTAGGACAGTTATTTTTCGGACTGTTCAATTGTATTTCCATTGACTTTCTGTAATATTCTTACAATTCTGTAGAATTGTTCACCTTTCAGTACAAACTCAGAGTCAAAACATTAAATAATTTTTAATAATTTTTAGACTCACTCTTCTCATTTCCTTCCACTCTTCCTCCACAAAAACTTCTGCTACACCGAAATTGGGTATTCCTTCTTTCGCTGTGATTTCTACATGGTTAACTCGTCCCTCCAATACAGAAAATCGATCTTCCATATCTTTATTTATCCCGTCGATGACTTTGTAGCTTTTTTGGATATTATCAATTCGATGTTTCACTCCCTCAAAGCTTTTCTCCATTGCTTGTCCTCGACATCTTTGTTCTTTCTCATCCTTGATCCACAATTCAAGTTATTTTTATCTTGGGCTAAGAATACGTACATATACAGGCCTGTCACGTGACAATACTCCTACAAAAACACATGTGAATCACTGGGTAACGGTTTATTCCGTTCTACCTATATGTTGTCCCACCGGACGGTTCTGTCTTGCCAGGGTTTCGGAGTTGGGACAGGTTTTATGAAGGAAGGAACATAAGTGAGAAATATTTATTCTTCCTATAGAGTACAATACTAATTAAAACTAAATGTGGCCAGCTGGTCGGCGTTGGGTGGTCGTTTCCCGGAGCGGAGGCCTGGGCGCTGTCCCTATGTCGCATCCTGGAAGCGGAAGGAAAGGGGACACCGGATTAGCAGGGTATGTGCCTATCGGTCGCGCGCGTGGGTACTTGGGGAAAGACCAGGCTACTCTCCCACGGTCGGTTTCTGATCAGGTGTAGTAGGAAGGGCGCAGGTAGGCCGGTCAGCGGCACTTGATGCCGGCGTACCCTGGAGTCGAAGGACGGTCGCGAGGGCACCTGTCGACCGCTGGTCAAGCTGGCTACTGGGAACAGGAGGCGGATAGTGAGGCGCAGGTAGATCGATCAGCGGCACTTGATGCCGGCGTACCCGGGACTCATAGGATGGCCATGAGGGCACCCGTCAATCCAGCTGGCTACTGGGAGCGGATAATGAGCCACAAGTAGGCCAGTTAGAGGCACCTGACGCCGGCGTTCCCTGGAGTCGAAAGACGGTCACGGGGGCACCCGTCGACCGCCGATCAAGCCGGCTACTGGGAACAGGGAAGGATCGCACTAGCAGGTAGGGAAGGGTGACTGGACGTCTGATGGGAGTGCATAACGGCCAGGGGAGGTTCGACGGGTGAGAGGTCCCCGATGCTACTCGGTTCACCACATCCGAAGAACTGCCGTTTCTGCGCTGTACAGTCAGGTGGCCTGTACTTGTACGGCGCGTCGGCGCATTGGGCAGTGGTGCGTAGAAGCGAGCAACATCGGTAGACCAGTGTGCGCGTGGGTTTGCGCGCTATGTAACAGTACGTTACAACTGACCCATCAGATCACCAATGAAAATCAATCCCTATTAGCAATGCACTTCGCGATTCCTTCACGGACTATGATACGATTTTAAGCCCTTTGATGCTATGGACTTCACTACCCTGACCTAAGAACTCATACACGCTAACACATTATAGCATTATCCACGTTCTAACACGTCATAAGATTTTGAGAATAGAGACACAGAATCTTTTCGGTTGAATAATTTGTGGCATTTTAAGAGTTCAAAGAATTTTTCAATAGATCCTAATCATTAAAAGGTTTCCTGAAGTATTTCTGAGTATTTTTATGAATATTGATGGTAATTTAGAAGATTCAAAATATTTTAGGATTGTTCAGGGAAGAAATAAATAAATCGAAGGTATTGTAAGAATCTAAGGGATTGTCAGTAGATTTTGATAATTGAGTGATATTCGAAGGATTACTAAGATATAAGGATATTCCTGGAGTTTTCCACTTTCCAAGAGTTCAAAACGTTCAACAGACTTAAAAAAAATGCAATGATTTTTAGAGATTCAAACACAGTTCTATCCGGTTGTGAAGGATTTACTATAATTCTGAGAAATCGAGAAATATTTTATAGGATTTTAGTTTTGAGGATATCTTGAGAGATCCTGAGGTATGAGAGATCCTCTGGGTACGCTACCATTCATCCTACCTAGATACACTTACTTTGGTAATCGTTCTTCATCCATTTTCTCAACGTGACCGAACCATCTCAGCAAATTTCATTCATTCTTGCTTAACAGTGTTTCTTCTGCACCACTTTCTTTGAGAACCCACTCATTACTCACTTAGTTCAAAAGCGTTATACCGCACAGACTGCGCAAAAATGGCATGCCGATCGTGTCAACTTTGCCCTCATTTTTTTTTTGGAACATCCAGGTCTCGCTACCGTACGGCACAGTTGGTGCAAACACAGAATTATATTTCGAAATTTTAGCTTTATTTGTTTAATTTTTTCTTTAAGTACACGGAAAAAATTCGTACTGGAGGAATTACAGGATAAATTACGGGGTGGCGGATATGAGAAAAATTCGGTGAATTAACATTAACTTTTCTGTAAATCATCTACAAATCGTCGGGTTAGCTCAATATCATGCCTATTCAGTAGCTGAGGCAAGAAGGTGCCGTTTCAGAAAATGAGGCAAGAAGGTGCCAGTTCAGGAACGGAGGCAAAAAGGTGCCGCTGCAGCAAAATAGTCAAGAAGGTGCCAGTTCCAAAAAAGAGGCAAGAACGTGCCTATTCAGGAATGAATTTTTTTAACTCGATTTTAAGTTGGTAATACTAGTAGTATATGGAAGGAAATCTTTTGAAAAATGATTTTATCTGTCCCAATTATGTCGCACAAGATTGACTTTCAAGGAAGCTAACAATGGGCTGTTTGTCTCATATTTTATAATTCCATATTGACGATAAAACAATAAAACATAAGTATTCCACTCACTGGTGATTATTATCTAATGCATTGTAATGGATGATTGAAATTCGAACAATACTGTTAAAGTTGAACGTTAATTCAATATTCTGATTTAATTCCATTTCATTTCATTCATTGTGAAAATTTTGATGTAACTTAGAAATCGAGTTTTGTTCATGCGTTGATCGGCTTTACAACAGCAAGTGGAAGCTTATAGAGACGAATCACATCAAGTGGGCATACCAATTTTCAGCCCAAGCAAATGTTACAAAATTATTATATCAATCAAATCTTCACACTAACAGTAACGTGTATATGTTGGACTTTCGGAAAATAATAATTTGTTTAACTATTTTTTTCCGTTCAACAAACATTCATTACTTTGTTTTGATAATAATTCATTGCGCTCAAAGTGTTTGATATTTTTTTACGAATGGTCAATAATTAATTTTTCCATATTTTTAATAACACTTTTAGAAACAATTGACATAATAATCAACTTCTCAATGCTCAAATCGTCTAGATCTTTGGTGGTACATGTAAAAACTATTCAAGAACGACAATCTGAGAAAAAATTTCACTGTCCGCCATTAATTTGTTCAGAAAATGTATAATTGCGAAGCGCGGCGGAGCGCGCGGCTCGAGCCCACCACGCACCACGGAGCAGCCCGGCTCACAGTGGAGAAGGAATGTTCAAAACCACCTACATGTCGCAAATTTCAACCAAATCAAACAAAATTCATCTAGATATGTTTGTAATTGAATTTCGAAGAGACTGAAGGAGCCCAATTTTCGAAAATAATTTGTTTGAACTTTTCTAAACAAAATATGGCGTGAATATAAGATTTCGATTCATAAACTAGATGAACATTATAGAATTTAAGGGGGTAATCTACTCAAATGGCCCGAAAATTACTACTTTTTTGAGTTTCTGTAAAAAAAAAAAATACTGAATAATTTGTAATGAAACTTTTTGTTTGTTGAACTGCAGGATTTTATTAACAAATTACATTTTCGATAACAATAAAATATTTATTGTAATTGCAATAGCAACGTCCTTAAGTTGAGAATGCAGAAAAAAGTATCTCCATGGTTGACATGATTTTGCACGTTCAAATTATCCGGAACAGAAAAAGTCACATTCTTTGTATTCAGTGCACTTGTCGCCGTCGTTGGTACTAGAAGATATTTGATATCTTCTTTTCAAACAATTTTAAAATTCTTTTTACGCCAAATTATGATTTTTCTTCTGTTTTTTAATGTTCATTGTGAAAAAAAAAATTTAATCAGATTATTTTTGCAAGATCGTATTACCGACCATAACTATGTATTTTCCAAGTAAACTGGTAAAATTTCAGAACAATTGGCCAAGTACTTTTCGGGTAATCATGTAAACCTGTTTCAAAAGTATGTTTTCGAGAAAAAAGCGTTTAAAGATGTAAAGGGACACTGCTTACCAATAGTACAATTGACAGTCAATCCGCAATTCCAACACCATACATTCCACCATACATTCATGATCATCTTTGATTGGTAAAATTTGAAAATATACGATCAGGAAAAGCGTGACTGATAAAGCATAAAGGATTTGGCCGGTGCTCATACCTAATAGAGGGCGTGAACCAGTATCGTTATATTCATGGCCTTGTAACTTAGAAATTTTTCATTTCCAGGGCAAATCCTTCTGCAGACACATTCTTCATATAATTAAAAACAAAAATATTGATGATAAAAAAAATTGATTTTTTCAACCGTCTTGGGTAGAATACCCCCTTAAGGGCTTTGAGGCATAGCTGATATTGAATCTGTCATCAGTTTTGCGAAATAAATTTGTTCAAACAATTTCTTTGCATAAATAATTACTCATTCCAATTTTTTTCAAAATGAATTCCAAAATCTAATTTTACCAGAAAAAGTATGTCCGAAGCATTATATTTCATATATTCAAAATAAAATTTGTTACAACCAAATGACTGAATATTTAATTTCGCGTGATTCATCTTAAATCTTAATACGGCTTTAAGCGTCTACAAGAAAATGAATAATAATGCAAATGCGACCTATGTTAACTGAAGAGTTTTTTCGTGCGCTTATTCCAAGTTTGCCATTAGTTTTCCAAAAAGAATTTGTTGGAACGGATTCTTTTTTTTTCGTTTACTTTCTATCCATAACGAATTGTATTTTTGAATAAGAACTATTTTTATATCTCATTGTATATAGACAAATGTGTTCCTAGTATTGATTGAGTTGTTTTGAATTAGCCTGTAGTGTTTAACCAAATGAATTATTCGAAAAATGTATGGATTTAAAAGTTAGATTATTTTTGCTATCTGGTCAGTTATTGTGTGAATGTTTCTTTTATTTTATATTACATTTTTAAACATATTTTTTTCCCAATATTCCTTTTTCTATGTGATCTTTCCATTTAATTATTTTTTTTCTATGCAAATATTTTCTTAGCTCTTATATCTAGAAATCATAAATTAGGAGCTTCAAACTCAGAATAATTTTTTTCTTATTCTTCAATCAACACATCTTTTATTTATTCATAGGGTTGTAAGAAATTGTATTTAAAACAGAAAATATAATACTCCGGACATATTTTTCCCGATAAAATTAGATTTTGAAACTTATTTTGCAAAAAATTGAAATGAGCAATAGTTCATTCAAAGAAATTGTTTGAACAAATTTATTTCACAAAACTATTGGCAAATCAAAAATCAGCTATGCCTCAAAGTCCTTAAATTCTATAAGGTTTATCTAGTTTATGACTCGAATTCTTATCATCACGCCATATTTTGTTTAGAAAAGCTTGAACAAATTATTTTGGAAAATTCGGCTTCTTCAGTCTCTTTGAAATTCAATTACAAACATTTCTGGATGAATTTTGTT
>WSXT02132269.1:0-10672 GCA_011762715.2 Neuroterus valhalla
GTTGGAAAATCCTTATCGGATCCCGAACTTATAACCTCCGGTGTCCCCCAGGGCTCCAAACTCTCTCCTTCCCTTTTTAACGTGTTCTTTTACGACATTCCTGTTGATGAGAAAATTTTCACAGCTCAATACGCTGATGATGTTGGTTTCCTTGATACTTCGAAGGTCATCAGTCACTGCTTGTCACGTCTAAACGAATTTATTCCAATCGTGCTAGAATGGTACCAGAAATGGAGATTTGAAATAAACAAATCAAAATCTGAAGCTGTCTTTTCCTCACGACGCCGGCAAAATCCTCCTAAACTTTTTGTTGATTTTTTTCCCATTAAATGGAGTCTCCCGACAAATTATCTCGGTATCATTTTTGACAAACGACTCACTTGGTCAAAACAAATCCAAGCTATCCGTAATAAGGCCAACGGAGCCTTCACCTCACCTAAACCCTTCTTCAATAATCCTACAGTTTCTTGAGCCACCAAAACTCGTGCCTTCAACGCCATAATTGGGAGCATCTGCACCTACGGCATTCCTGCCTGGGGTTCTGCAACCCCAAATAGTATCTCTTAACTTGAAGGCACCTATATGCTCCTTTTCCGTTACACATTAAATATTCCTTGGTTCATCCGCAACAAGCAAATACTTGCGGAATTCAACTTTCCATCCATCACCAATGCCGCTCACACATACGCTGCAAAACTCCGTCTCTCAGTGGCTAATCAGCCAAACCCATGCATCAACTCCCTTGCAAGTTATGCAAGTAAAACTTCTGACCGCTTTAGAAGGCCCTGCCTTCTCCTCTCACAACAATAATTGAGCCAGCTGTCTCTCTTATTTTTCCATGTTTCGCTTCATGCGCGAGTGTCCTCGCAGTATAACTGTCTTGGACCACCAATTTCGAAGTCCTCGTTTTCTTTCTTGGTTCATAACCATATTAGGTTGGTAACCAGTCGAGGAGGGTTTCAGTCGATAGGCGCACCTAGCGAATGCGACACTACCCTCATTCCGAGGGTGTCTTTTGAAGATTTCCCATCCTCGACTCCTTCAAACAAAAAAAGAAAAAAAAAAGCTTACGAATAGTTGTCTTCCCTCTGAGCAAGGAGGAAGGCGTTCGCCACCGCAGTCCGATACCTCAACCAGCCATCTACCGTCTACTAGAGAGGAGGTATCTCTCGCTACTCGCTCTTAGACTCAGACTCTGGTCTAAGTCCAGCACTGCCGGACAGTCGGCCACCATCCACCAGAAAAAAGTATCTCTTTCTTTCACTCGCTCTTAGACCGCGACTCGGGGCTAATCCCAATACGGCCTGTCAGTCGACCACCAGCAACTGGGTAGGACGGACCGCTTACTCGCTCTCTAAATTTCGCAGAGTGCTTTCCGACGGCCTTCAGCTCTGTTCTGCTCTGCTTCTCAACGTCTTCAGGGATTTAAAAGAAAAATAATAAAGAAAGCAGTATTGAGCTCAAATGGGAACCCATTCTTCCTAACCTCACATTCAAACCAGAACCTTTTTGCTACAAAGAAACAAACATGTAATTATCCTTTTCAGGGCATTCAATTTTCTCGCCTTCTTTTTGCGTTGGTTTTGTTTCTGTTTTTTTCAGGTACCGCCTTACATCATGTACGACGTCGATTCCAAGGCAATGACCCCGCATTACTTAAGGCCTTTTCACAAGGAACTTCTGAATCGGGGTGCCGGCTCAGGAGCGAGTCGTAGCTAGCGACATAAGGCCTCACCCTCGAGGACCTTCTGAGCTAGCGAAAGCGAGCAAACTAGTGACCTTGGTGAACAGAAGGCGACCTAAGGCCCTTTTCGGGACCTTCTGAGCTTTTTCGAATACTGTGGCCACAGTGGAAGAGGCCAGGCATGGCGAAGAACTCCAGGCAGCGACCGACGCAGCGTCAACGACGAGGAGACGAGCAATCTTGCCAGGGGATTCTCACCTCGTCCACTGCAACCGTTCCGATCGCAGAACGTGAAAACCGATGAAAAGATTGAAAATTTACCGGGGGTATCGGGCAAGACGTGCAAAGGAGAGTCGCACTGAAGATCAGAGCCATAAACCAGCTTGCAAAGCGGTCAACGTTCCTCCTCCGGAAACTCCAGATTGTCTCGACCTCCGTTTCTATTCCATTCCTCCAACACCATCTTCCGATTGTCCGAGCATCCACTTTTATGCTGATCCCGCAGTTTAAACTCTCATCCTTTCCCTCCTAACTTCAGAATAACCACCAGTCTGTCCCTCCTTCCTTGCTAAGAAAACCATCCATTCTTAAAATAGTTCCTTCTCCCTCCTTTATTAATAACCGTACCCTAGCATTCATACCTATAAACCGTTCCCTGAGTTCACCCGTTATAAAGTCCTGATTTTTCACTCGCTCACCTACCTTTCACCTCCTAAATTCGGATCGTTCCTCCTGTCATCGGAGACACCTTTCTACCTTCCTCCACCCATCTTTGCACTACCTCTCCCCTTCTTCCCAAAAAAACAAAAAAATATAAGTGTGGATGGTATCAATTAGCGGCACAACGTAGAGGCATGTTCATTTTTCACGACCTGCCTGATCTCATGCTCGATCAACTGACCTGGGCGAAAAAAAACCTGTCGTTGAAAATCGAAAGAATGGTAATTCGGACACCGCCAGTCAGGAAGAAGAAGCCCACCACGGAGCGCACCATCTTTACACGACAAACTGCAACCACTTCCGGAAGTGGAAATCAAAATCCGGTGGCGTCCACAAACCTCTAGGAGCACTCACGAGAGGAAGATTCAGCGACTCCAGTATACTCTACTCTTCACAACACTGATCTTTCAAACACTTATACGGCGCAAGACATCTTCACGGAGGCTGTTACAGGAACCCCGTCAACCAGTGAAGCAGAGCCAGACGCACCTGCACCTTATTTAGTCATCCCGCGCCCACCGAGAGCGGTCCATTCAACTTTGGAACTTGTGCACGCAGAATCTACATTTCAACATTCCTCCAACATGGAAAATACAATACACAAGGGTCCAGCAATTACAGCAACACGTCGACGGGCACAAAGCTTGTCGTTAACGGCGGGATGTAACCGCGCCGTTCGTTACCAACCTCTTCTACTAATAATACAATGCACCTGGCCTCTCCACATCCCAGGAATTTACTAGTGGAGAATACAGTAACGCACCAGAGAAACCATACTATCAATCCTGTGGATCTACAGCTGCAGGTCGAACATAGGGCACCTGCAGCTCCTGCTTGCACCGTATCTGCATCACCACTCGTAAGACTACCCGCAGCTGCATATATCACCTCACACGCCACATCACATACAACTCTCAACCAGTTCGAGCACACCTCTGGAACTACCACTCCGCAATGGACACCGACAACTCAACCAACCATGACTGACTAGGCAACTATCATAAGGGCTATCAGGGCACCAACAGCAGAATTACCCCGATTTTCGGGTCAAGATCACGAGGATCCCGAGGCTTTTCTATGGGAATGCGAGGGATATTTTGCACAAACTACTACAAATCCCTCGCAATGGACCCGCCTTGCAGGGAGGGCTCTTAAGGAACCCGCCTCCAAATGGTGGGAGATATTCCAGTCTCTATCCTTAACCTGGACTAAATTTCGCGAGTTTCTACGACAGAAATATGCTGGTCGCGCTACAATAATTCGCCTCAATGCACAACTCTATTCGAGGCAGCAACCTGAAAAGGAATCTACGATGGTATTCCTTCAACAGAAATACCTGCTTGCTTGCTGGTTACTACCAGACCACGAGCGTCGCCGACATGCTCCACCCTGCAACTATTGCCCCGAACATCATTACCACAGAGACTGTCCAGTTTTTCGATCTCAGCGACGGGACGTTCCTCAGGAAAACTGGCGAGGCTCGTCGGCCAGGGAGGTCTTTGAGCAGCCTGCCAATCAGGAGCCCCGGCAGTAAATATTACCAGCGCCACCCCTCGTCGACTCTCTAGTCTGCGTGTACGTCTCGGATAGAAGGAAGCCATCGCCTACGTGGACAGCTCCTCTTCAGATAACTTCGTACGCGCATCTATTTTGAGCGACGCCCAGCTACAGTCACTGGAACCTTGCCCACCTTATGCTGAACTCGCGGCTGAAGGCTCGATAATAAATCTAGAAGGATCGATTCATCTGGCACCTGAGATCAAGGGTCATCTCTACCCTGAATATTTTTATGTCAGCAACGAACTTTCCAACGAATTGGTATTTGGGATTCCCTGGTTCGAGCAGCACCAGGTCATCTACGAACATTCCCTAGGTTATGTCTACATCGGAGCTCAGGAAAGAGCTCGCTGCTACCTCATCTCCGAGACCAGTCGGTCAGTCATCGATGCGGCTTTTCCAGAACTGGATAACAATTTTCCCCCAGAATGGCAGGAAAAATTTCGAAGTACGGCAAAAACACACGCCTCAATCTTTCATCAAGGGGGTCCACTACGCCAAACAACGACAGTCCATTACGAAATACGCCTATCCGATCCAACATCATTCCGTGAGGCACCCCGTTGATACTCGGAAGAAAAGCGTAAATGGCTCGATGAACAAGTGCGAGAAATGCTTGCAGACGGGATGATTGAGCCTGCTAATTCCCCATACAGCTCTGCCATCGAAGTCGCCGTAAAAAAGGATGGAGACTTTCGCTTCTGTGTAGATTACCGGCGTATCAACAAGAAGACTGTGAACGCTCCTCAGTGCCTACCACGCATACATGCAATTCTAAAGGACCTCGGCGACGCCACAAGTTTCTCAACTCTAGACTTGAAAAGCTGGTATTGGCAGATCCCGCTGGCCACAGAGTCATGCAAATTCACGGCTTTCACGACACCCAGCGGCGGCCAGTATCAATCCAGGGTTATGAGTTTTGGCTTGAAAAATGCGCCCGGCACATTTCAAACTCTGATGCTCCATGTGCTTGCGAATTACTGGGGCCAATTCGCAAAAGCCTACTTGGACGATATCATTATTGACTCGAGTAACTGAGAGCAGCACCTTCTTCATTTGGTACTCGTCTTTGAGAGACTAAGAATATACGGGCTGACCTGCTCACCGCAAAAATGTAAGTTCGGTCAAACCAGTCTGCCGTACCTTGGACACATTGTCTCTTCAGGAGGAAATCTACCATTACTCAGAGACGATAGCAGCAATGATGGATTTGCTGAAACTCAAGTGATCCTACAGATGGAACACCGACGCCCAGATGGCACTCGAAGCCGTCAAAGAAGCCTTCCGTCACCACCATGTTTTCAGCCGGCCAGATCCATCTCTGCCTTTTGTCTTGCAAACAGAAGCGAGCGCCCGAGGAATGGGTGCTGTCTTGATGTAGATAGGCCCTGAAGGTAAGCGCAGGATTATTTCGTACGCAAGTGCGAAATTCTCACCGACGGAGTTAGCCTACCACTGCAACGAGCAAGAGTGCCTCGCCGTCGTTTGGGAGATAACCCACTCCCGGCCTTATCTGGAGGATCGACGTTTTGTTCTTCGCACCGACAGCAAGACCTTGACGTGGATTGACCAACAAAAGGACACGTGAAACAAATTTACGAGATATGGTATCTCTTCCTTAGTCGATATACCTTCGATATTGAGCACTGCCCTGGGAAACAGAACGAGCTACCCGACGCGTTATCTCGTCACCCTGATCCTGAGACGCCTTCACCTTGAGAACCCGATCTGGAGTCGATGGTGCCACCTACTTATTCCAGCAGCCAGGAAAAACTCTTCAATTCCATCCCAGTTCTTCACACCACAAGCACTCCGTCACTCTTCGCAGACATTTCCTTTGCTCAGCTGGACGACACAGACCTCAGCACACAAATAAAACGATGGATTGAAATCGACAAGCAACAAAGACGCACACTAGATGAGGCTCTATTCTTCCGAAACCATCTCCTGGATTCCAACGGTTTCTGGCGTATCGCAACTGATTTCTCAAACTAGCTGCTCCCGGGTTCCAAAGCCTCTCCGTCAACGAGTCATCTGGGAGTACCACGACGTACCACTTTCTGGCCATTCCGGAGCAGAAGAGACGATTCGGGCTATTCGAGAGCACTTCTTTGGCCCGGCATGAGCCGAGAAATCCGACGTTACGTCTCCGGCTGACACCTCTGTTTGTGTTGTAAACTAGCACACGCAAAATATCCTGACACGCAGCGGCCACGACCAGCACGCACCACCGGGGATGCAATTGCCGTGGATCTGGTGGGGCCTCACCCACGCAGCAATAAAGGAAATTCTTTTATTCTAGTGGTCACAGACATGCCCTCACGGTGGACCGAAGCATTTCCAATGCGCTCCGCAACTGCCTCAAACATCACGAAACTTCTGGAGGAAGAAGTTTTTTCGCGCTGGGGATACCCTCATCGCATTTTGAGCGATAATGGAACGCAGTTCACAGGAAACGTGTGGACCACAGCTCGACACCGATGGGACTGCGAGTGATGGACAACATCCGTTTATCACATTACCCTTACTACCAGCCGCGAATCCCGCAGAAGGACGACAGCAGCGACAGGACTAGGCCCGCCAGCATCAACGACTCTATCGTTGGATCGTTACTACCAATCACCGATTATCTGACAAGGCAGTCGGTTACAACGCAGCTTTGGATTATCACCGACTTGGACCGTATCAAATCTCACGACATGTCTCTGGAGATGTATACTACATCCAAAAGGATGGACACGAGCAGAAAGTTCACGCAAAGAACCTTTGGCCAGCACCTCTACCCAAACGGCCACTTTCCACGGAGGACGGCGAACAGCTTATTCCTTCATCAAATAATGTGGAGGAGGACCCGCAGCTTCCACTCGAGGTCGGTGAAAAGCCGTCTTCCAACAACGAGTTCCTCTCTGACTCCGACGATGAGGAACGATCGTTAACCGCTACGCCCGTAGCCCCATGTATCGGCGAACAGCCGCACATCCCAACGCTCGACAGAGTTCTTCCAGTACAAGTTGGGGAAGTCCATGCACCAGGCCCGTCGTGCCTACAGCAATTATCAATTTCCGTACGTCCAGCATCTGCTATGTCCGTAGCCTCACGTATCGGCGAAGAGCCGCATGAAACTCCGCTCGTCCGAGCAAACCAGGGGATAGTTGGGAACAGTCGTCCGCTGGATCAAGGTGATCTGTCACGTCATCCAACTGCCGCACAGCATCCAAGTGATGTCACTGCACAGGTGTATCCTTCAACGCATACGTACGAGGAGGACGAAAGAGGAACGACAGCAGTAGTATCTTCGGAAGATAATCCTGAACAGTTACGCAGACTGCGACCTGCAGACTACCGAGATACACGACCCTATGTACGTAGGATAAGACAACGTAAGTTAGACCTATAGATATTAGGGTAAGATACGATAGACAAGGGAGGCAAGGATCTATCCAGATAGGGGGGCGAATCAATATACGTTCCCGAAAACGTTAATCTTTCGGGAGACTTTAGAAGCCCCTAAGTTTCCTTCAGGGAAGCAAATACGATCTGTAGTAATAAAACCTAATATTTTCTAGCTCTCGCCTCGACGATCCTTGCCACCCCCATCTCTATTGTGACGTAGGTACCTGAGCCCCTGTTGACAAGGGCTTGGTACGTGTAAGTGAACGATGAGCAGCCATGGAATGCTCCATCGAGTGTCAGCCCTGCTTATTTTCAGAATTTTATAGTTTTTCTTTCTCAAGCATTTAAAGATTTTATATCAAATTTAATCCCAATTTCAAGAGTCGGATAACCTGATCAATTATCTGTTATATTATCAATTGTCTTCAGTAAATTATATAAAGCAGGGCTCACGTCACCGAATTGAAGTTCTGATTCTCAGATAATTTTCACCCTTATGTTTAGTCCATTAATTTCCACGGTTGCGAAAACGTCGCTTTTGACTTGCTCATTTTTCATTTTTATTGACATTTATTTTAGACCGCGGATTATATGTTTTAATAATTTTTAGCCTTATTCACCAATCTTTTAGCGTTCCTGATATGATAAATCCTTTGTACGTTATCTTAACTGTTTTCACATTCTTTTATTCTAACGTAGTATGTAGATTTGAATATTTCTGAGTATGTTATAATATTACGTACACGTATTGTATATTCAATTGGAGTTACGCTGTATAAAGATATATGTACATTTAGATAAGTTACCTAATTATGCATAGGATGACATTAACTTTGAACCTAATGAATTCACTAGTCAAGAATATATACTTTTGATATTTTTATTTCGATTTAAAACATGAGAAATTTAGAATTTAAGAGGAATAGAGGAGCAGAAATGAGGCACAGGCATCCTCAGGCATGGCAGATGTAGAAACAATTCTATTGGTGGTAAATTTGAGAGAAGGAAAAGGAATTTGAGCAGAATTTTTATAACGAATGGGCTTGCTGCCCCACGCTGCTACTCACTCAGTTCTGAGTGACGCGCTTCTCCAGAACTCGTGTGCTTGAAGAAAGCACAGTCCAGAGCTCACCATCAGTCGTCTTTCCTCCGAGCAAGGAGAAAGACGTTCGCTACCGCAGTCTGATACTTCAACCAGCCTGCCGTCTACTAGAGAGGAGGGATCTCTCGCTACTCGCCCTTAGACTCAGACTCTGGTCTAAGTCCAGCACTGCCGGACAATCGGCCACCATCCACCAGAGAAAAAGTATCTCTTTCTCTCACTCGCTCTTAGACCGCGACTCTGGGCTAATTCCAATACGGCCTGTCAGTCGACCACCAGCAGCTGGAGAGGACGGACCGCTTACTCGCTCTCTAAATTTCTCAGAGTGCTTTCTGACGGCCTTAAGCTCTGCTCTGCTCTGCTTCTCAACGCCTCCAGGTATTCGAAAGAAAAATAATGATAAAAGCAGTATTGAGCTCAAATGGGAACTTATTCCTTCTAACCTCACATCCAAACCAGAACCTTTTTGCTACGAAGAAACAAACATGTAATTGTCCTTTTTAGGGCATTCAATTTTCTCGCCTTCTTTTTTGCGTTGGTTTTGTTTCTGTTTTTTTCAGGTACCGCCTTACATCACGTACTCCAGGCAGCGACGGAAGCAGCGTCAATGACGAGCAGACCAGCAATCTCGCCAGGGGATTTTCACCTCGTCCACTGCAACCGTTTCGATCGGCGCATCGGAATACAAGACTCCACCAGGACGATGTGCTCCACTACCACCTGGGACCGTAAGACTATGTAAAGTGTTAAAACTTCGTCGTAGAATTCGGTCAAAATTCGCTCGAGCACGTGCAACTCTGTTCCCCTATAAGCAGTCTTAACTCACATCCTTTCCTTCCTGACTTCAGAATAACCACTAGTCTTTCCCTTCTCCCTTCCTAAGATTACCATCCATTCCTAAAATAGTTCCTTCTCCCTTTCTGTCCTGATTATTCACTCGCTCACCTACCTTTCACCTCCTAAATTCGGATCGTTCCGCCTGTCATCGGAGACACCTTTCTCCCTTCCTCCACCCATCTCTGCACTAGCTCCCACAACCTCTCCCCCCCCCTCCTTCCCAAAAAATATAAGTGTGGATGGTATCAAGGTATTTACAAAAAGAGAACTGAATTCCTGACAGCGTTGCAAGCAAAGAGTTTTGTCATTTGAAAATCATAAAGTACAAGATATCAATTCTCAGCTACCCCATTTTATGCCCAAAGATACCCATGCATTAGACTTCGATGTTTTCTCGAACGTTTCTGGGATATTTAAATGACCAACGCTGGATATTGTATTTTTGAGTGTAAACTAAAGATGGATGTGTTTTGAATTTCCTTCTTATTTACACTGGTGTCTTGCTCTACTAAGGACCAATCAATTTTATTTCTAGAATGTCGGTCGTCGATGAGAGGGTTCAAGGGAACGAGCAAGAGGCGTTCGGAAAAATATGGTTGCCTTCAGTGATACAGACACAAAGCAAACGGTTTGAATTGGTGCGAGAATATTTCGCATTTATTACATACTCATAATTTTGATTGAGAAGATTTAATAATCGTCCGAAATCTTATATCTTAGTTTCCCAACGGATCTCTACGCTTCGAGACTATCTGGAGCCGGAAATCAGGTTTTGGCGATGGTCTGTCTGTTGGTCTGAATGTTCGTCCGGCCGTCCGTCCATCTGTAAACACGATAACTCCAGAGGATAAGAATGGATCAAATTGGTCTTTGATACACTTGTAAAGAGTGTCAACAGGAAGGATGAGTTCCTTATCGGCAATACTGATTCTGGTTTTACCCATAGAAAACGCTATGAAGAATTCAAAATTTCCAACACGCCAAATGATGTAAGATACGCAAAAACGTTAGGGAGGGAAATTGAACCTTTTCAGAAGACTTACACATTTTCTTAAACTATTTTTTGATTCGACCCGTAATTTCGAAATCATACATAAAAAATGTTATGAAAAACCAAATTTCAGACATAACAACGCTAAGTGTACAAGAATGTCCCAATGATGAACTATAGTTCTCTAGAAGACCTACAAATTTCCTCTTAACCATGTTTTTGTAAGACTCGTGGGTTCGGTTTCAACCATCGAAACTTATATGGCAAAAGAAATTCAATTTTGCCCCTGCGATGATTGTTAAACCAATGTTTTACATACATACATACATACATACATACATACATACATACATACATACATACATACATACATACATACATACATACA
>WSXT02132280.1:0-10672 GCA_011762715.2 Neuroterus valhalla
ATTGTGAACTAGGGCATCAAATTGTAAATGGTAGGGGCGGCAAAATTTGAATAGCCTACTGGCGGCAAATGTGCAAAACCGCCACTGGCTTGCACGAATTATTGTTCATTCGATAATATCGAATGAACACGGTCTGACATTATTTGTTATATCTCGAAAACTTATTGAAGTTCCACTCTAAAATTTCCGTGAGATATTCTCTAAAGTATATTGCAAAATTACATAGGAAAAAATTTCATTTAGGAGATACCTTTTTTTTTGTAAATTCGATTTGTTAAACATTTTTGCATGTGTCCCGGATAAATAAGTACTGAATATTTTTCGCAAATTACAAAGTCAAAGTATGAACAATTATGAACGCATTCTGGAAAATTCATATTCTGATGAATAACTGATTGTTAATTTTGAGCACTTCAAAAAAGTGATCTTCATTAGATTCTGAAAGTTCAAATAATGTTAACTTGTGAATTTCACATATTAAATTGAAAAAAGGGTCTTCTATTTTTTTGTTGAAATCGGAAAAAACATAACTTTGAGTGAATTCAAATTTTTGTGGTAAATCTGACGTGAAATGGCCCTCATATTTTTAAAGCATATGTTTCGGTCTTCCATCAAAATCTCATTTCTACATATCAGAGATAACATCAGAAGATCAATTAGACTATTTTGTCACGAAAACAACTCTGTTAAAAGTTTAATGTGTACACAGAGTTGCAAATATTTTGAAACCTTAAAAACCTCTGCTTTCAAGAGGATTATTGAATTTTTTTATCTTCCATGGGAAAAAGTTTCCAATTAATTTACGCGAGGCTCTATCGGCTTCAGGGCACATATTCTCATCACAACACTCGTGCTCGATATGCATTATTATGATTCTTTTATCTATACTATTATATGAACCTGAAGACCGTTTTTTATTTCGGAGTAAACGTGAAAACTACTGAAACAAATTCAATGAAACTTCGACACAATATCGGGAAGTATTCCTGAAGTGACGAAGGCTATGTAGATTGATATAATTGTCGTTTTCCAAAAACGACCATAAAATGTCAATGTGAGAAATCTGTGTGGACCGAGCCCACTGATGCCGATGCACAGACGCAGAGTTTCTGCTTCAACTTGCTCTTGAAAGCGGCGTATGCGGTTCGACTGGGCTGCTCAGGTTCCATGTTGGTTTCTGACTCCGCTCGCGGAACCATCGATCCGATGTATCGATAATCTGCGTGAATCAGCTGTTGATGTTGTTGCATTGTGCTCTACTGTGTTTCAAATTTGGGAAATAGAAGAACAATAATCTGACTACTAATAAAGTGTTATAAGTGGCGGCTGTCAAATTTCCGGAAGGTTTTCTATTGAGAATGTAAAATTGCATTGCGAAACCTGTTGGCCATCTAGCGAACTAAATAATATGGCTGCTTGCAAAGCGGGGAGTGTGTGCTGTGTTGTCAATTGTAACTCCAAAAAGAAAATTAACACGAATTTGACTTTCCAAAAAGTACAAAAATTTGTAGTGCTACTGCTACATTGAAAAATATTATTGGAGAAAGTATTGTTGCTGATAAACGTTCAGAGTGGTTCAGAATAATATGGATGATAAAACCTTGCAGACATATTTTTTTTTGATACAGCAGTGCCTCTTTACCCGCGGTAGACGTTTTCTTTGTCAATATTTATACTATTGCCAAAATGCATAAGCCACTTGTCGTTTGCTGCATCCGGCGCTACTAACGCCAGCAATGCCAACTTCAAACTATGTATCGATAACCTCTCTCAGCTCTATTTTATTCCGTGTGTGATAATTATCAAATGGAGTTAACCGAATATCGTCGAGCGCAATAATTACTTTTACTCCTTTATTATTTCGCGTAACTGCACTCAACTGGAAAACAGCAATAAAAAAATATACTCAAATACAAATGAAACTCATGATTCCATCAATATCTTTGAAAATTATGCATTTAATGAAAAAATGGTGTAAAATACATTTGTCGATCTTTCCAGAATGAATCATTTCGAATTCCAAAATTTATTTTCATCTTGCATAGTTCGAGCGAAAAAGTGAATTTCTAATTTTCAGGAAAGCTTTCTCGATGTATAAACTCGTTACGGTTGTTTAAAAGCGGATGCTTATACCAGACGATAATGCAATCTTCCGAAGAGAACGTGTCTGAACGATACAGACTGCAGACGACAAAAAGACAGACACCCCCGTAAAAATCGTTTTTGTTTTATGACTTCGAGGGTCCCATAACATAAAGTTTTTGGGAATAGCGACAGAGTCAAAATTTGCATAAAAATAATACCCCCTCATTTGTAATGAGAATTGGGAAAAAATCTCCTATGAACAAGGTAAAGAATTCAGAAAAAATATAAAACGGTATTGATATGTTGTGTGAGGCCACGCGAGATTGCCCAAATAGTCTCACAATGCATCTTGAATACGCTAACGAATACATCTTCTACAGTACTATTCTATTACCAGTATCAGATAGGTTGTATTTACATAAACAAAATGAACAATATATGTCGGAGAATTATGGAGAGTCGTTGCTATGTTATGTTTATTTCAAACTCCATGCATCCTTACTAGTAGAACATAAAATTTTCCAGAATAGATCGTGCGACGCGTCTTAGAGACGCGAACAAATGCTTAAAATGAAGTAGTGTTCTGTTTCGAACATAAAAAAAGTTTTTCTTATATAGAAATTGTGGGTTCTCCCACATTACCAAACGCAAAAAAACCTACTTCTAATTGCCAACATGGCTCATAAGCCTTCCAGACCAGGACATTGAGTGAAGCTAGAACTTGTATGAATTCAATGACAAGTGCATTTCTACTTTCTGAGATATGGATAACAAAAAAACATTGAACACACATAAACATAAATAAGGTTGATCCAAAGGTTCCCAGAAAAGAAAATTAATATAAAGACGTGCAGAAAGGGCCTGGAAAATCACATAATGAATTGAAAAATATTAGAGCAAATGGAAACTGCTTAAACAACTGTAAATTATTGTAAAAACAATCAAGAACGCTCAGCTTATCGAATGTAAGTAATTTACGGCCAAAAAGCGAAGAATAGAGCATTTTCGTGTCACCTTTGCAAAAAGTTGTCCATTCCAGTTTTTCGGGGCGTTTGTAGGGCTTTATCAAAAGAGATCCAGGGCTTCAAAATTCGAAGGTAAAAGGGGAAATTATTCGAAGAAGACTCTGTACCGAATTCCTCCTATCTCTTATGGATTTTTTTGGGCCCATTTGGCTCGTACTTAGAGCCATTTTTTATCGGGAACCTCACAAAATGAGAGGAAGATATGGTCCCGTTATCGATGCTGGCTTTTGTCCGTTCGATATGTGCATTCCGACTTTAATTATTCTCAATGATATAGATATTGTAACTTGAAACGAAAATTGAATCAGATTTAGAATTAGTTTTTAATTGGACTCTCGAGAAGGTTTCCGTAAAACCTGCGGCTTTGATGATTACACATTATTTCAATATCTCGTATTTGTCATTTGTAGAAGTTTGATATCATACTTCGAAATTGTGTCCTAAAGGAACTTATTAGACACAGCGGTGACAAAGTCCCACATGCGCACTTCCGAAATAAGGTACTCTAGAAACTGGCATCGGTAACTTCAAACACTAGTGTTGAATCTTCACGCATTCGCAAGTTTGCATATTTATTGTTCTGGATTAGACTTTATACTGTATACTAGCGACATCCGGAGAACAGTTTGAATATCACATTGACAATTGAGAGCAGTTAAGTGTATCAGCTGTTACAGTGAGGCAGTGGAAAATCTAGAAAATGTCTGACAGCTAGTGTTCCGAAATCTATTGTGTTCAAGATTCTTAGATTGTTCTCTTCTTTTGTTAATAAACGATCATGCATTCGAATAGTTCTGATTTAGAATCTCTAAACAGTGAGATTGTGTGTTCCTTCTAGACATCGTACAAATAGCCGAAATTGCATCACAAAATCTGCTGCTTAAGAAATCAAAAGTACCCTACAATGCAGCGTGCGAGCGACTTATGAGGTTTTTCTTCTTCAAGAAAACAAAATTGCCCTCAGAAATGTATTGTTGGCGTAATCCAATGAACTGACAGACATAATTAGGCCTTCTGCTCTTTGGTCCCAGAATACAATATTGAAATCAACATTAATTTTATGAAACTGGAAACTTATGCAGATCTAGCTGCTTTTAAAAAAGACATTCCACTGGATTAAGGGCTAGATGATTGAAAATTTTGTGAAAAACTTAAAGACTTGTTTACAATTTTTTTTGAGGTTATGTAGGACTAGTATCACATCATTCGTAGGCTCTTTTGATAATGGAAATAATCCTCAGAATGCACGAAGCGTGCAGTCAAGAAGAGCTATATAGCCTGTGTATGAACGACGTCGCAAATTGCGATCCAATGTTTCTAATAAAAATTCCGAAAACGGAGGATGAGAATTTCATACAATCAGAAGAAACTACTTTGCTGAAACCGAAAGATACTGTTTCCAATCATCTGCAAAATTGAGTTTTTTTTTGAATAATAACCCCACCGTAATGCAATGCGTGTGATACACATGCACAAAATTGATTTCTAACTCATTTGATTGCTTTATTCGCTTGCGGCTTAAAGCCTTCGTCTACATAAAGCGAAATTCTCACTTGCACACATTCAACTATTTTGCGCACTTGCATCACAACTATCCATTTTGTTAAAGATAACCTCCATTTCGCAATGGAAGTAAGAATAACTCTCAGTTTTGTCTGGGTTAGATCATTTTTTATTGACCAGATTCTTCAGGATTGTTTGAAGGCGAACTGACTAGTTTACAAGAGATTCATACATTTTATTTTGTTGCTTACAAAATTAGGTGCACATGGATTTCCAGATCTCCGTGCAAACAGCATCATTGTGGAAATGGAAGATGAATCTTCATTCCGAGGATTTATTACCTCAACGGAAGGGCAGAGACTACATTACGTTCCTACTTGGATGAAACCTACTCGACTTATTTGGCCTCTCAAAACAATTGAGTTTTATATACGAACCGCAACGGGTCATCATTTCCGTTCATATGATGAGCTCAAACCGCTTGGTCGACGGGTATTTTATAGTAATAGTACTCATATTCCAAAGGAAGCGTGGTTGCGTTTGGGAGATGAACAGTATTTTACGGCTAGAAATTTCGAATTATACGATGTGGATTCGCCATTTGCAGATTTCCGACCCTACGGCCGTCTTTTCATACCGATGCCGCAAGGCGTAATCTATTCTTCAATTTTAAAGATTCATCCAGAAGAAACCTTCATCCGAGAGACTCAAAAAATTAGCAACGTGAGAAACAGATTTCCAAGCCGTAAAGATTCTGAATTCTACCCTACCGTCCAAAATAAAAAGAAACATAAGTGAAACGTCCATGGAGAATGAGTTTGAAATATTATTAAAGTCGTAAGAGAAAGTCTCATATGTATCTGTATCCATTTTCGTATTTATTGCATGACAAAACTATTTCAAGATGGAGAAACTCAAGGGACTTTCAAAATACCAAAGAAAAAAGTACGAAGAACAGTTCGGAAATGTTTTGCTTTCAGAATGTGAATAACCGGGTTCGTCCTCATTAAATGAGATAGGAATCTCATTTTTATAGGCGAGATCTTACAAAACCTTTGAAAAATGAGTTTTCTTTCAAGTCTAATATATCCCAATCCAATAATTTTGTGTATTCTGAGAAATGCATAATGTATGTATATTTAAAAATTATGTATATTTGATCGTTCGGATATATCAAATCATCATATGAGAATACAAATATATTAGTCTTCGAATATTTTGTAGAAAGAATGGCATTCTGCATCATACAAAATGAATAGCAGGAGCAGCTCTAAAGTTACTTTATCATGGCTGGCAGTGTACAGGAACCTATCACACTGTTATTACTAGAAGTTCCTTGTTTCAGGTACGCATAATGGTAGAGGTGGCTATAATGCTAGAGGTGGTGCACTCCTTCTCAAAATATCTTAATACTGCCATATTAATTTTCCAACTAAATTCGAAATCTTACACTATCGCATTCCCCTTCGAAACTTTTTCATTATTTTATCATAATAATAACCTTTCTCCTTACTCTGGATAATTTTCTGCATCCAAATTTTCGATACGGGAATATTAAAACACATAATAATTATAATATAATACTTAGAATGGTTATCCTGTTGACGGGATTGTAAATTATATTTACTTATCATCCTAATATACTACATGTTTATAATTTTTCTGCTGCTGACTTCCATAATGGTCGAGTTTAGACTCGACTTGCAGCTGCGATTTCGCGGTGATATTTGTCCTTCACAGGTTCCTTCCAGTTTTGAGTTTTCCGTGTATCAGCCGACAGGAGTGGGGAGGCCGGCGCTCGCGCTCTCTCTCGCCCAGGGCTGATGCTTGCTTCTCTCCTGCATTCAGATCCTTCTTGGCCCTTGCGCTGACCAGTGGATTCTCCTGGCGTTTCGGCGAGTAGACAGTGATTGTCACAGATGTTCTTGGACTGCTCCTGCAGACAGACGGGTCATCGCCTGTGTAATATAGTTTACTAGGTTGTTTTTGCAATTGTTTTCAAGTAATTTGGTTTTCCTGACTCGATTTTCTTCTGGTGTTGTGAAAAGTGAAGAGTCGGATGACGTATTACCTCCAGGCAAAAGGAAATTTGTAGAGGTGAGAGGGATTTCGTAATGAAGTACTTCAAAAAAACCAGATCCATTGCGTTCACTCATTTAAGAATCGTCTTTAAAGGTATGTCAAAGGATATTGATATTTTCGTAAATCATGAAAGGGAGACAGCATGAAATAAATAATATGTAACCTATCTTTTTTCGCGAACTGGATTAAATACAATGCAGTTGATCTTCGACACTGCAAATTGTTTGTATACTTTGTTAGAAAGAATACAACTTATGTCTTGTGTTTCCAGTAACTATTTACACATGCATATCGAATCTCTCATCTGCCGGCTTTTCATCAAAGTTACCAATTTACGATAAATGAATAGAAAAGGAATGGAGCTTACAAAATTAATAAAATATGTGTGATCGTAAGGAATCAATAGATACGCAAAAATCAATAAAAGTTATAAAAACGGGCAGATGAGAGACTCGATATGCCTGTGTCAATAGTAACTGGAGATAGAAGACACAAGTTATATTTTTACTAACAAAGTATACAAATTATTTTCATGTCGGAAATCAACTGCATCATATTAGGTAGGATTTACTCAAATAATAATGATTTACTCGAAATCATTATGAAACTCACAGGATAATTTGTGTTCAATGGATCTGATTTACGACTATGACCTTCTTTCTGGCACCCTCCTCCAAATTTTAGCGTGGCTAGATGGATGATCGAAGATACACAACAACATATCCAAACAAATACTAATATACAATTATAAATACATGCATCCATATAAATATACATAAATCATCTGTTGAGTGACCACCACAACGTCCTCCTGGGAGCAACTGTCATTCATCACAATGAAGGGCCGGCGCAACCCTCGTGTGTCTTGAGGACACGAAATGAACCAAGCCTGACCGCTTTTTGCATCCATCTGGAAAGTGCCATAGCACATTTCTGGCACACGGGTGTGGCTTCAAGGCTAATTACAATTAGTCGACAAGCCTTACAATCGACAGTCGACAATTGGTCTCACATTAGACGGCAAGCATGTTAGTCGCAAACAATACTTCTTGTTTGCGACAAGAAGTATACCCAAGAAGTATAACAAGAATACTTCTTGTGAGAATTTTGCATGATTCACTCTAATCTTACATCTCTCAACTTTCAAAACTATTCATTGCATCCCAGTTCAAATTTATGAGCATCCCTAATCACTCTGCACTAAATATCTATGACTATTGTATTCATTCTACCCTTAACTGGTTTCCATTCCTACGATTGGTTATTCCTGTATTCGATATTTCAAGGAAAAAGGGGAAAAAACTAACTCTGCGAAAAGGGGAAGATTTGCTGCAATGTTCCCTGAAACAGACCAAGCATTACAACTTTTTCATGCATGAAACCCATTTTCAGTTCTGAAGTTATAGTTTAGATAAGTAACAGTTTTTTTCTACAAGCTGTTCTAATGCACCTTGCATAACTAATCCGCTTGATAAATTTAATCATTGTAAGCCGCACTGTCATCACCATATTACTATTATTATATTACTATTATTCTGAATATCCTAAGTAATATATCACATCATATACATCAGACCCCTAACATTTTTGAATTATGTGACAAGGTGGATGGAACCTGGCACTTTTGTACCAAAAACTAACCTCCTTGGCTTTGGGATTCAGAGTTTAATGTGATTCCTTCCTCCTACCGTTTTTTATGTTCGGCCTCTTATGTTGATACACGGAACAAGGGTTGAACTCTACGGGGGTACTTTTGGGATTTCTTTAAATTTTTGTATTGATATTTCCGTTTTGTTTTTCTCTCCCTCTACCTTACAATGCAGACAAGAAAACTACAAGCATACATACCTGGTTTCCGAGGAACGTGAAGCCAACTTTATCGGTCCTTGATGTCTCTTTCTGAAGAACATTAAATAAAGTGAATTGGTAGCGAACGAGAAGAATGTCTCCGACTTATCACAACTCACTTCTCTTCGGTCTTGCGTCACCACGTGGCCGACCGAATTTTCGATTTGGAGGACTCGAACATGCCACGCTCAAAAAGAGTAGGACATCAATTTTTCCATGGAATATTTCAAGTAGCTGGCCCTTTTTGTCACTTCCCCTTCCCTCCCTTGCTATGCGTATACCCTCGGTGGCCCTCAAGGCTCGCGGTCCACCGTGGAATTTATCCAAATCCACTTGGCCAGTCCTGGCCTGTTCGATTATTTGAAATTTGCTCACAAGATAAAATATTGACAGGGGCGTCTACTTTGATCCATGATAATCAAGTTTGTAATGTCCCATACGTGAATTAACGCTAATTTAGAATGCAATTTTAAATCTTCTATCACCTAATGAATATCAAATCCTGCGTGTACTACAAGCAAGTAATAAGGTGTGAAAATTTGATACTTCTTTGGAAATCAAAAATATCTTCAAGGTGCTCAATACTTGTATTTTATCCTTAAAAATTCGGGAATTGGCATGAAACGCAACGCGATTCTCGGTTTACCGAACTTAACATTAAAGTCTAACGTGGCCGTGGACAAACTTTTAACCAATATAGTGGAGATCAAAACGAGACTTGAAGCAATTTTTCTAGAATCTATTAAAAACCCTAGCCAACTTTCTAATTCACAAAACATTTTCCACGTGGAAAGATTGACTTAAATTTGTCGTTATATATCCGATTTGAAGGGAACCATTAATCCTGCTTCATTAACAGTTTGCTTGACTTTATATTTGCAAATTTTACTCAGCTAGCATGGAATTTCATCCAAATTTCATCAGTGTATTACAGAATAATTTCTAACAATCACACAACATGCATCAATTTTCACTTCAAGAAATCTCCACTGTGCGTACATTTTGAAACTTCAATCTGCATTGTTTTTCAGTTTCTCAGCCAAATGTACTCTGTGCGCTTCTAGCATAGCTGCTAGTGTAGCAAAAACTGTCATGCCTTCTGGTAGAATATTCCAGATTTCGATTCAAACTTTCAGCATTATCTGCTTCATACTTATCCCTATCAGCAAATTTCATTCGCAACGTATGCCGGTATACAAAATTGGAGCGTGTGCCCGTTGACAACCAATCTTATCTCACCAATGAGAGTACCATTCTTCCATTATATAACGAGAAGTTTTTTTATAGATGCAACAAAATTCGCTTTACTGTAGCCGAAATTGTTCTGGAAAGCATGAATTTTTTCGTACCTCGGTGTCCGTTTTTATGAAAAGAAGGGGAATCGCCTATGCAAGATAAGTATAATTACATGAATGGATGTGATAGATTTATAAATTTCGGCGGAGAAAACATTCGATGAACCAAAGTATATTCTTCGGAAATCTTGAAAGTTCAAACTGTGAGCATACTTTTTCTCCCTGGCCATATATATACTACCCAGTAGAAAAAATATTCCGGTTAAATTCGCTTGTCGCTCTATAAACGTAGATCCATAGCAATATACTCTTGTTGATCCCACCTTATCTCTGTCGAAGCTACTAGTGTTGGAAGCATTTTTAATTATTATTAACCTGGAGTATTTATTTCCTCAGATCATTAGATGGACGAAGAAGCCCTTCATGATGTGAAAATAAAGTACACTCATCTCGCTCAAATAAAGCCGGCTTAACGCTTGACTGCTCCTCTCTCTTCTCCTGAACGTCTCTTGACGCCTTATGCTGAAGGCTATCGCTGAAGTAGGCAGGGCGGTACTGCGTAGTTTGAATGTGTTTACTATTTCCAACTAGGGGAGAGAAAATCTTGCATCAAACACCCAGATGAAGGCTAGGTAGTGCTGGACCCTACCGGCTAAAACACCTGCTGTGCTGCCAACCCATTTCCCCGGAATCCGCTTTCGCATTACTTCAGGGAAATTGGAGTGAGGCAACAAGACTGTGCCTCGGCGTTCCGCCGTTATAGACCGTAAGCCCATACACCTGATGCCCTCTGATCAGGTACATGGAAAATTTTTACATGGAAAGGTTCGACTT
>WSXT02132291.1:0-10671 GCA_011762715.2 Neuroterus valhalla
TTCACAGTCAAACGCCCAAATATCTCCTAGATTCATTTAGAATCAGAGCTAATAATCAACCCACTTAGTCTAGGCTTCGTGAAAGAAAAATGGTCCTTACTGTTCCGACACATAGAACCTGCAAGCTGCAAAGATCCTTCATAGTTAGGGGAGGACGCCGAGAACTTTCTTCTGTGTCTTTGTTAGTCGATCGCCGAAGCTCATAGAGAGAGCGTTACTTTTTAAAGACATATTGAACTACTTCCTTAAATAACGCTACTGCGCTTAACATACAGAATTCTCTTGTTATTTCAACCACCTCATCACAAGGATTCCATCATAAATTAGTGAAGTGAGCTCTCCGAAGCAGATAGAAACATCTTCTTTGTCAGGTTTGGTCATCCAGTCTGTCAGCGTTAAACAAGATAGCTGCGACTTACATGATTGTCGTCCTGATTCTACTATATTCATTAAAGGTGGTTTCATGGACAAAGGAAGAGCTCAAGGCTCTTGACATTACTACACGTAAGTTCATGCATATGAAGAAGAGGCAGCAGATCATAAAATAATTAGGAAAGGAGCATTCTTTTACAAACCGTTGAACAGTCGGTTGAGTTGCATTACTTTATCAAGGTTCCTTACTTCTGAAAGCACAGTTGAAGGAAGCAGAAGCCAGAAACTTTCTCAAACAACATATAGACAAAGAAATGCACGGAAAATTTCACAAAATTGTGGTAGAACAGCCCTTGACACAAGAGTCAACGTTTGCTTCCCTAAAATCATCTGGATCGTAGCCACATTTCACGTCAAGAAGTTTCCAGCGATAGGTGCAGGCCGTGTCATGAACATTTAGAGCACTCATGGCACTTACTATCTAGTTTCACGCGTGGACAAGGTATATTTACAGACACAATGCAGCCCTGAGAGAATGCTCCAAAGGGAGATAGAGTCAATTTTTGAGAACGAGGAGCCGAATATGCTGGAACGACGTGTTCAAGACAATAGTCCATATTCAACACATGAGACCTGACATTGTACTCCTTGTCAATCAGAAATGAACTATTCTCGTGCCTCAGTCGACTGCGACATCGAAGCTACGGAGATTGAACAGAAGGAGGGGTATAAAGACCTCTTAGAACAGCTACAGCGACTCTACCAAGGATATTCAGTTACAATAATTTGAAAGATTAGAACTAAAAAAATGTAAGTTTTTGAACTTATAGTTTGAAAGCAGTCAATAAAGTGAAAGGAAACAAATAATCTTAGCCTAAGAGAACGTTCACTTGTGCTTTCGCAGGGGTTTTAGGAGTTCACGACAGCTCGGCAGCTACAATCAACTGAACCTGACATCATTTTTGTATGGTAATTTCCGACGGCAAAAATCTTTAGTTGTGTGGCCCTAATTGATAGTATCACGCTTCTTCAAATATTTCTCGAAGCGTTAATTTCTAGAGAGAATATCAGATTTCAATTTGGATGAATTAATAATTTGAATGCCACATTCAAAAATGTTAAAAGTTCTCAAAACCACCAGCATTTGTGACGCGATCTGAAGAAAGACCCCTAAGCGGCCGAACGTAATTCTAGAGGAGAAGCATGAGAACTGGCGACGGGACGATAGGCCTCTTCCGATTATTCTCTCTCTTTCCATCGCAGATACTTGTAAAGGTCTTTTTTGTGCCGGGAATATTTACTTTCCCCTCTCCCCTCTCTATCATCATGATGAAGCCGAGCGTTCACGATCGCTGGAAAAGGTTACAGTCACGGCATTCGCGCATGTGTACGTGTCGAAAGAGAATTCTTGAGTGCTCTCCCGAATGACAGTGTTCAAACGCTTGTACTGAATAAATTATTAATCTTGTACAAAACAACAAATTTTGCCGATTTTTCCAAACTTAAACCTTCGCGGAACGTCGTCAAAATTTATAGTTTTGTGGATGCGAAACCCGAAACACGGATGGATTCACAAGTTTATATTCAAAATAAAAAATTATGAAAACTTCAGAACGTTGCCCTTTTTTTCATTTTTAAAAGTTATTTGAATTTGAAGGAACTCATTATAATGTTAGAACCGTTTAACAAATAATCATTTAATAATTGAATAGAATTTTAATATTTGAGTCCATGTTAAAATATAATTCTTTTTTCATTCTTGAATTATCTACTTAGGTCCTTAACTTGATAACAACACCGTTTCTAAAAGGAAATCAGATGTGAGGTATGAGCACCTGTGCACACAAGGCTTTACGCCTGAAGATGATAAGTCACTGAGTTGAATGGCAGAGTAATAACTCTAAATCTGTCCTCCTCAGGGTTCTCTTCGTGGCCTTACGACGTTCTCAGATTTTTCTTTTTTCATTCGTTCATTAAGAGAAAACTTCAAGATACTTGAACCTCAACTAAACATCATTTTTTTCGTAAAGTAAAAAAAAACGTATTCATTTTCTTCCATCAGGGAACGATTTTGCGAACTCGCAGGTCGAAAATTCCATAATGCAAATTTTTCGACCACCCTAATATGTATTGGTCACTCCTACTTTGCATGCTGAATTCAAATTTTAATGTTTCTATTCAATACAAAGGGGCTTGGCCCCCAGCGTGCAAGGGCCTACGTTTCAGATACATAAACCTAGGTTTACGGAAGTCGGCATTACATTGCGCCGTCTCATTAAGAAACAGAAGGAAGGCCACGAATCAGGGTGTATTTTTTCAGTTTAGTTTAGTTTATAGTTCATTTAAGCCCTGGGACAATGCCCCTAAAGCAAAAAATGTAAATACAATAATTTTGCTACATAATTCACGTAAAATTTAATCAAAATAAGATGAAAGAACAATATTATAGTAATAATATAATAAAAAGTACTAAAAACTAGATTGGTATAAGAGGAAAAGAAGAATTATGAAAAGATGGGTCACTATTGAACCAATACTCATCTGATATGAGTGTAGCTAAGCAATCAGAGGATCTCATATTAGTAGGCGAGCTTTCCAGAGATTTGCAGCAGAGACAGGGAAATAATTAAAACATGTCGAAGTTCTACATGTAGGGATGTACAATAAGTTTTCGCCTCTTTTGGTATTGCGACTCTAAACACTGTCTACATACTGGAATGATTGGCGGAGGAACAAAGGATTGACTGAGCTAAGAATACAAAAAAGGTTGATAGCCATAAAATATTTTTGATTATTTTTTACTCTCAACCAATTAAGCGCATCTATATAAGATGATATGGAAGTCGATCTTGGTAGGTCGTAGATAAATCGCACACATGCATTTCGTGCTCTCTATAGTTTCACATCAAGTTCAAGTGATAAGTCGTCGTACACAAGGCAGCAGTAGTCTAAAAGAGGGAAGATCATCGTTGACACGAATTAAATGAGGATTCCGAAATCCTAAAGACTTCAAAAATCTTTGAAAAATCGTCGACATTCATGTCACGAGAATCACGAGAAGATAGGTATCTGTTCTCTTGTTCAGGAAGCAGGCAATGGTACTTGACATAGATGAGGTCATGTTGAGATAAAAATGGTACCTCTTCTTTTTACGCTTTCAGTGTAGTCAGTATATTTCGGCAGTCGATTAGAGAAGTTGATTAGGCAGTTGCAGAAGAGATAAAACAAATATCTTTTTCCTAGATTATTATATTTCATATGCTCTAGGGTATGTACTCGCATTCGACCTTCCACACTTTCGAAATATGATATGTAACAAACCCAAAATGGTTTATCATTATTCATACATTTGTTTTTACTGATTGATTTCAGAAATATATAAAAATAATTCCAATCGTTAAAAAAAGTAGAATAGGTCCCCTTTAAAAGTCTTTTCTCTTCTCCGTAGAGAAGCATAATGTTTTTCACCTTCTCTTCCATGATATATAATGACTCAATAGATGAAAGAGCAACATTTCACACACAACATTTTCAAGAAATAAATATGAACTGTGAGAGGGGTTGCAGAAGTTTGTAACATGAGTTACAATAGGTTAAGGGGAAAGAGATGTGAGGAGGGTTGATGTTATGAAGTATCTTGCATTTATTAAGTCGAAATGTGATCAAATTAATAAATTAAGATTCCTTCTGACAGAGTCTCAATTCCTTTCATGTCGGCAGTGAGACCTTTTTATTGTATAATATAACTCGAAATTCGAGTTGTCCTTCAAGCCCTCGAGATTGATGAAGAAAGAAAGTACTATATGCTGGCATGGATAGGGATAAACGGAAAAGGAATTGTTAGGGAAGGTAAGTCTCCACAGATCCTAGTAGAAAGCTATGAAAAAAATTTCTGTCCGCTGCGCGGGTACATTCTCGAAGCGCGCTACGCGCGCGGCTCGCTTCGCTCGCAAGTTTGAACGCGTCTGAGGCGCGCGTCATTCGGATCTCGCGCTTCGCGCTTGACAATGTATATACCTCGCGCTTCATGCTCGGCTTGATACGTGTTTGATTCAGTTTACAGTGTAATGCATACACAGAGTTGCAAATATTGCAAAACTGCTGAAAATCTCTACTTCTATGAAGATTATTGATTTTTTTTTTTCATTTTGATGAAATTTTTTTTATTTTAAGTTTACTGAAGGCTCCACTGGCCTTAAGGAACACATTCTCATTACAATATTCGCTACTGATATTTACATCTCGCATAGCTTGGCTAGCAAATTGAATTTTTCATTGTTTAGAAAGCGTTGTCATGATTAAAACAAAAAAAAATCTGTCCGAAACGCGAACGTTTCTATATCACCTCTAACTCTCATGCATAAAATGTATATAATATTGATTCATATACGTCGTACCTTGTTTTGTATTTTTTTGTGCGATCAAAATGGGAATTTTCGATTTTTTGAGAAAATCCAAAAAGTTGTATTCACCATCTTGCAGGGCTCCCAAGAAGAAACATTTTTTCTCCCTGACTTTCTCTTCAATCTTGCGTTATTTGGCTGAAAATGCTCATTTTCTTTTATATTTTTGAATTTTGAAAATGCCACTGACTCAGGGGGTCTCAAAACATGGAGATATGGGATGGTTTGAAGGTTTTCGCAGGAGATATTGAAGGCCGACAAAGGAGACTGTGCAGGCTTGTGCGTGTGTTTTCAACTATACACTTAGTAATATTTTCTGTTAGATCAATATATTCATCACAATATCGAATAATACGGCTTATGGAGCAATATAGCACATCGGGTGATATGTCACATGGTGTAACTTTGATCATGAGATAACTTGGATCATGAGGTAACTTGGATCATGGGGTAATGTGGCACATAGGTTCCATGTTTTTGGTGAGGGTCGTATATTTAGTTTGATATGTTAATATGTTCTCTAAAAACATATTCAAAATTGTTTCATTGTTTCTGGTTAGTTGAGTATATTTGTAACATTATTGGACTATCTTTTCCAAGAATCACATTCCAAATGTGTCTATATTTTGATAAGGATAGTCTCTTGAGAACAGTATTGTACTTACTTTTTTCAGAACATCTTTTATTCCTGAATTTTCAAAACCGGATGGCGGCGAAGAGAACTTTTCATAATACACTGGATCCCCGATTGAAGTACGTGTAGAGAATTGCCTCCGTCCGACAGCATTGGCTTGAAGCGAGGTCCACTCCATCGTAAAGAGTCAGGGCGGCATGAAAAATCATCAGTAGGTATACATAATATCAGTTAACTCTATTTTGTCCAAAGGTATATTTTTCTGATTGCAAAAGATGGACCATTTGTGATCATGAAGACTTACGAACGGAATTGAATTTTCTGCGTGTATTTAGAAATAAATGTGAAATATTCTCGCGCGTGTCCGAACGGTTCACGTTGTGTGTGCATTCGTGTTGAACATCACAGCCCACGAACGAAATTCTTGAAAAAGTATCAACGAGGGGAGCTTCAAGCGGGGCTCCAGCATATGGAGAGATATTGTGTCCTCTCCATAAGTACGCGTCAATGAAGACTCGAATCCGTATCAAAACAAGTTGGCAAATATTTGAATACACTGGGGCCCCGCTTGAAGCAATCCCGGTTATTGCTCTTTTGAGAATCTCGGTCGTGGATGAGAAGGCCTGTCGAAATGAGCGGTAGGCGTGGCCCGAGCTATGATATTTTAACAGGGTCGCACCCACTGCGCGAATAGTTCAAGCGCGTTCTTGAATATATCACATTTATTTTCAGGTACATGCCAAAAATTATTTTTTCATTAATTAGTTTCCACGATTAAAGATGTTCCATCCTTCATAATCAGAAAAATTTACATTTGGACAAAATACAGTCGAATAAAGTAAGTGAATGGTTCATGTTGCCCTGACTGTTTACATTGAAGTGAACACCGTTTGGGGCCTAGGCTATTTGAGACCATGCCCAAAACTTTGAATAAAGCGAGGCTCTAGTGTAAACACAAGAAAAACGCCTGCACTTCCTCAATACTTCGTTTATTTTCCTTGACAAGTGTTATCATGTGTTGTATTTATTTGAAAGGATTTCTCTAATGATCAAAGCTTTGGTTTCTATTTCAGGAAGTCTGGGTGAATTTTCATGCCGTAAAACATGTATTAGCTATACAGTCAATGTAATGGAACAGTGAAATATTTTTGTGGAATCGCCCATGATATTCATGAGTAATTCAGTTGATCGGAATCTGTATTTTTTCGGAACCTGTTTTTTTTTCAAATAAACTTCATGTACTCACTCTCTCGACCTATCTCTTTAGAAAATTATATAATATTCATCAAATGTCTAGACTGAGAAAAGAAAATTAGACATTATTATTAACACTTCATGCACATATTTAAAAAAATTACATTCATTGAGTAAATATACTTGTTTTTGTTCGTAGGCTCTTCTCCAGCGAGCTCAAATTCTTCACAGAGTCCAGATCAACAATCTTCTTCAGGTCCATGTATTGTAGACAATTCTAATATTACACAGTCTCATCTGAATCATCGATCCATTTTTCAGGCGGACAACAACAGTTTCTTCAGCTCGAATAACTTCCAAAAAGTTTCAAACTCTTTACCAACACCACCTACGACACAACCAGGTATAAACAAAAGCTATTCTTCTTTTGGTGTTTTCTCGGAGATCGATCATTATAAATTCAACAATGTTTTCGAAGTACGTTTTGAAGTTGTACTTCTCGATACATTTTGAAATCGGGTAACGAAGACAAGGAAAGGAAGTAGTACACGGGGTTAGTCAGAATTCAGAATACTGATGGTGACACAGTATGGGATACGGACGAAGTCTTATATCAATATTTGAATATTTATATAATACGATGTAGACAAAGAAAACGAACGTGAAATATGATTGCGTATAAAAATCTGGTCAAAACTATATTATCGAATATAAACTGTATGGATGTGAACTGTGGAGTTATGGAACAAAACAGCTGTGACATGGAAAACAATATCGAGGCGTCCTAACGGTATAGTACCACCGCACGCGACACGACTTGGCGGTACCTAACCAAAAATATGAAAAATAAAAAGCTATCTGAGAATTTAGCGCTAGAAAGTGCTGCTTGCGGAATCGAGCAAGATGAAGCTAAAAGTCAGGAAAGTTCATGGGTTTTAGAAATTCATTAACGGCAATACTAATATTGAAAAAAGTATCTGAATACTTGTCTGTTTCAAATTAATGATATTGAAAGAGTTTTAAAATACTTTTGTATAACCTAAACGCGAGAACTGTCTGGCACCTTCATTCTTTACTCGCCGAGATAGCACATTCTTGCTTAGATGAACGAGCGAGCATCTTCCAGTTTTGGCCAACTTCTAGCTTTATCTTGCTCGATCCTACGAGCAAGAACTTTCTAGCGCTAACTTCTCAGTTAGCTTTCTATTGTTTATATTTTTGGTTAAGGATCATCTAGTCGATCGTGTGCGTTGGCATCCTATCGTCAGGACGCCTCGATATGTAAGAAAATTCTGTTGAAAGAAGCGAAATATGAATTATTGGGTTTGGTATTAAATTTATAAATGAGCCATCAGATCAGATAAGGGTGCGCCAACTCAGTTCGCTGGCACTGGGGAGGCCTATAGCCTATTGGGTTTGAGCGACGTTCGCGGCCCTCTCCACTCACAGCGAAATGAGTTTACGCGCCCTTCTCGGATCCGGCAACTCAAATTGAGAATCAGAAATATAGCGAGGCTACTGCCGTTGAAGGTATCGTGTCTGAAATTCTTGAAACAGCGGAAAATATTCGTGAGATTGAGACAGCTTCTAGAAAAAGTTTGGAAGTAGAAAAGGAAGTTCTCCTGCTATTTTTGGTCTGGAAAAAGCCTTCCACGTGATAGATATAAATAAACTTCAGGGAGTTCAGAAGAATTGTTACGTCCATGGCTTCTGGAGGGAATAAAACCAATATATAAAGATATATAAGGTAGTGTAGGTATGGATGGATTTTTGTTATAAAATGAAGGAAAACAATGGAGAGAAGAAGAGGGAATGGAAAAGAAGAAGAACAGTGAACGTGTATGCATTAACGTTTGCAGATGGTGAGGCTCTAACAACAGAATGATGACTTGTAAAGAATGTTGAGCAGACAAAAAGCTACCTCAAATATTATGGGTTTAAAAATTAAGGTTAATGAAACAAGGATTATTATGTTCGAAAGAGTGAATGGGACAACAGTATGCGTTATTGCCTCAGGGAAAAAGTGGATCAGACATTTCACAATTGGAAGTTTCTTTTTGCTTGTGGGAACCTAGATGAAGAAATAACCGGGCATATGAACGAGTTTCACAGTAACAGTGTAAGAGGCATAGTTCATCGCCAATATGACTTGCAACCCGCAACATATTGACCATCAATACGTTATTCAGTGTCCTTGAAAAAGTTGAACGCGATTGTTTATAAATCGAAATTTCTCAACTGCCTGCTCCGCGGCTTTAAAAAGTAATGCTCATTTTCCAATTATCTCGTGATTTCTGACCATGGGCTGTAGAGGTTTTCTTCCGTTTGCAACCATGTAAGATGGACGTCCGGGAATCTATAAAATTATACCCTTACCATATCTTTCTCTTTAATATTTCAACAAATTATTCCAAAAAATGGAAGAAATCAATCAAAAACAACTAATAGTACATTTCGTTCAACATTGTTACTGTGCTGAAAACGAAGGCTTTCAAAATAGAATGTTGCAGTTTGTTAGACTAAATGCTATTCTATTTAATCTTTAAGAAAACATGCACGCAATAAACATCTGGTAAGAGTACAATTTTATAGATTGCATGGAATCGAACAAATTCTTACTCTGAATTGTTATTATATTTTTTTCGATTTGTATCAATTTTCACTGGTTTTTTTTCTGGAAAGGTTTGTTAGAATATACACAAAAAACATCTAGTGTGAATATAATTTTATAGATTTCAGAAAGCGTGAAAGATGTTTGTGGGGGGGGGGGGGGGGGAGCAAAAAATGGGCGGAACAAAAAAGCCAAGGATGGGGTGCGGCAAAAAAAATCTTCTTTTTTCACTCCTCTAGCTTTGTCTACCCTTTCATCCATCCCTTTCCCAGTCCCTTTAGCCCCATGTCTCCTCTACTCATTCGCATACTTTGCATGATCCCTTTCCGCCACTCTCCTTATACATTGCTCCTTTTACTTCGTCTCCTAGTCTCCGTCTGGCTTTTCTTGTCTGCCTCCTTTCCCCCGATCTTCTTCCGAGATATTCTTGCAATACTTTTCTTCGTTCGTTGTTCCCATCCTGTATCACTTGCATTGGTTTCAAGTAAAATGGACTTTTGTAGTCAGAGCTATGCCAATATCGGTGATATCTCCATAAATGTTCAATGTTCGTTAATGTATGCTCCTGTTTGTCAGTCAGATGTTGAATAATAGTTTGTCTAAAGCTATAGTTCAGCCTGCGCCCTTAATTTTATCTAACACTTCCTAAATATATTTTAGTTTAGTTTTAGAGTGGGTGGGGGGTGTACTTCCCCCACCCCTGGAGTTCAGGCTAGAAAGCTCATTGTGCCGCATCCCTGTGTATCTCAAGGCAGTACTCCGAATCCGGGCTCCTTTACTGACTCAAGTATCGGTGCATTCTTTTTTTCAACGTTCAGAATATGTACCTCTCCGACGCCGGGCTGTTGCTTCGTACAATGGAAGACGCGGGCCTCTTTACATAGCATAATGAGCCTCAACACCTGTGGCATCCGGCAGTCTCCTTACCCTGCCTAAATACAGACCATAGGTCAGAGTAGGAGACGCGGGTCGAAGGAGCAATCGTTCTGAGGTCAACAGTTAGATGCCCAAATTCGAAACACTATCCTGGTGTCATGATAGTATATGTGTTTATTACACGAAATGGGCTAGTAACCACTAAGCCTTCATCCCCTCGACATGAAGCCTCTTCGCAAGGAAATCGCTAACTCTCTTTCAAGTCTACTCAAAGACGACAAGTGACCCCCAAGCAAAGTCCTTTCGACATGGAGCCTCTTACTTGAGAGGTTAATAACCTCTTTCGAGGGGACCTACAGTTTAATGTGGATATATATATATATACACACACACACACACACACACACACAGGATACAACAACAACATCTGTAAAGGAGGTTCTCCAAAGCAGATACAAACACCTGCTTCGACGGATTCGGTCGTCCAACCTGTCGTCGTTGGATAAGATATCTGCGACTAACATGCTTGCCGTCCCAGTTCTACTCTATTCGTTTGGAGTGGTTCCATGGACGAAGAACGA
>WSXT02132313.1:0-10671 GCA_011762715.2 Neuroterus valhalla
ATAAGAAATTTCCTAATTTGTTCAACAAAGATTCAACAAGTAAAGTCAAGTGTCCTCATCAATTATAATTTATTGAAAGATCAAGGGTATCGAATTAAATGAAAAAAAATAAGTAGAAAAGCAGATTGTCGTGTTCGTCGCCGATAAATTTGGGCGAGAGCCTGCTGTTTTCTAGGGGACCTGCGAGGGGGCAGGGGAGCCCTTGACCCCCTAGGCGAGCGTCCTGAAATAGGTCGAGGCTGCAGCCTCCTTCTCCCACCGGAAGGCGTATCCAGGAAGGCTTGCCCTGATCCGGGGTCATGGGTTTGCGTCGTTTGAGGCTCCGAACTCGGGGTCGGCAGGCTAGAGACTTCCCTCGGTGTAGCCCTAGGAGGGGGTTTGTTATTGCTGACAAGTAGGCCAGTCTGGGTGGCGACACGTTGAGAGCTTTTATAGGCGAGACTTTGATTGGAGAGGCACGCAACTCGAGCAGGTCCTCTTCCCTCAAGGAGTGAATCTCTGAGTCCTCTACCGATAGGCTCTGTAGTTCAGAAGGCGGCGGAGACGTGTCCTCGGGTGGGAGTTCCTAGCCTAGGTCCAGCAGAACCTGCTCGAGAGGAATGCGATCCCCACGGTTCCTCTCCTTCCGTTTTGGGGGCAACGGAACGTAGATTCCCGGATTCACCTGCTGGTCACGCAGGGCTCGCTGATATCTTTTGGTCCAGCGTTCTTGCTGGCTAAGTCGATTCACTCAAGGAGGGTCCATCTATATTCAGAGGGCAATCTTGGAGGGTGAATTTCTTCCCATGATGACTGGAAAAAGGGTTCCCAGATCCTATTGACAGAGGACCGAGAAAGTGGAGGATCAAGATCCCAGATCCTCGTTACCCAGTAAAGAAAAAAAGGATCCCAGATCCTCGGGGCAGAGGACCGAGAGAGAGGAGATTCCAGATCCTATTCACAGAGGACCGAGAAAGAGAAGAAAAGTCCCAGATCCTCTTAACAGAGGACCACGAAAATAGTAGAAAAGTGTCCCAGATCTTCTAGGTAAAGGACCGAGAAAAGAGAGCGAACGAGACAAAAGATCCCAGATCCTCTTGTCAAGGGACCGAGAGAACATAAAGAAAGTCCCAGATCCTCTATATAGAGGACCAAGAGAGAGAAGGGAATTCCCAAAATCCTCTCGACAGAGGACCGAGAAAAGAGAGCGAACGAGAAAAAGATCCCAGATCCTCTTGTCAGAGGACCGAGAGAAAAAGAAGAAAGTCCCAGATCCTCTTAGCACAGGGCCGAGAAAGTAATATACAAAAAGAGGCCCAGATTCTCCTAACAGAGGACCGAGCAGGTAGGAGAACGAGAAAAAGAAACAAGCAAAGCACCAACAAAAAGAAGAAAAAAATAAAGAGAAAAAAGTCCCAGATCCACTCTGGAAACGTGATAAGTCGGGGTAAGGGTGAAAAAACGAAGACCCGGTAGATTTTCTGGTTGCTATGGCATGAATAACAGTTTATTCTATATCCGATGCCAACTCGTGATACAATAAACTACTCTTGGAAGTCGGAGAGCCACGTTAACCGGTGGTGACCGGATCGGTACTGACTGTGAGCATACGCAAAGCGACTGCCTCATTGAACAACCACCGCAGGGTCCACCTGGGAGCAACCGTCATTCAGGAAAAATAACAGAAGCTCCCAGTTGAACCGCGGTGAGAAACACCCATGGCCACGTCTCACGACTGTGAGATGAGTGATCACATGCGCGACAAAATCACAACGACGGGCCGGCGAAACCTTCGTGTGTCTGAAGCACACGGAGCGACCCAAGAATGACTGCTTTCTGCATCCATCTGGCAAGTGCCACGGCATATTTTTGGCACACGGGGATGGCTTTGAGGTTGTTAATCAGTGAAGGCGTCACACTTCCAAGAGCACCGATGATGATAACAATTGAATTAACCGAATATCCTTGATGTTGTCGTTGTAGATGTTCTCTGAGATCTTTGTATCTCTCCTTTTTCTCGGTTTCCTTGTCTTTGATGTTGGAGACAGCCGGGGCCGAGAATTCGATCACGAACATAGTTCGATCACGTTTATCAAGGAGCACGATGTCGGGTCTTCTGTTTTGGATAGGGGCTATTGTCGAGAAATCGTAGTTCCAGTAGATTCGGCACTCCTCGTTCGTAACAATACTCTATCCCCCTTGGAGCGTTCAGCGGGGCAGGGTCGCAGCCACCGCCATAAGAGCGACAAAGATGGTGGTAAGGCACTCTTAAGGCAGCGTTGTGTCTGTACAAATGCATCGTTCCTGCGTGAATAGGGCAATCTTATAGTATATGCCATAGATACTCAGGGAGTTTGAGACACGCCCTGCACCTATCGCTGGATACCTCTTGACGTAATATGCTTCTACGGTATGCTAAGATGGAAATCACACTTTCCTGACACGCGAAAAAGAAACTCTCGGTTCCTGAATTGACCCCAGGTGATTTCAGAAAAGCAAAAGTTTACTCATATGACAAGGATTGATCAGAGGTTGGTGCAGAGATGGTGGTTTTTTGGGTAGGTTGCAGAGGGGATAGTTGAAAAATACGTAAGGGTTGCGTGAGGTGCTCAGTAGGTATGTGGGAGATGTCTGTGCTGAGTAGTCCAGTCACTCACGTCGGAGGGCGCCAAAGAAGCGTCACAAGCAAGGAGAGCGAGCCGGAATTGGAAAATGAGGCAAGTAGGAAAAGGAAGGAGGAAGAAGGTGATGGAGAGGGAACTACCGAGAGAGACGAAAAGGGGGCTGGCGGCGACTACATCAGGTCCGTCAGGTAGTGGTAGGATCCCGAATAAAAGAGGAAGGCCTTCCAACTAAAACTCCTCAACAGGGAGGCATTACGCTCGCTCACGAGAAAAACGAGCATTTTCCTCGACGACTGTCGCAAACATGCGAACACGACCAGTAGCGAGGAAATGGGTAGCAAGGGGGAAAGGTCGACCGAGGGAAAAAGGAAAAGAGAGGAGGAGTACGAGGATATAGAGGGGGCAAAATTGAAGAAAACGAAAGTGGAGAGAAAAACGCCGGAAAGGGAGAAGGGTGATGAAAATTTTATTTGGAAATGTTTAAAGGTCCAAGTGAGAAGATATGCCAGAAAATGGCAATCAATCAACCATAGTTTCAGTTCGCTATAATCTCATTCTGTCAAAAGATTACTAGAAGTAACCAGAACTCCCCGGATTTTCACATCGCCATCAGATGGAGAATGAGGACGGAAACTGTATGTTTAACCGTAAGGTTTTATCAAACAAAAGTGACAGGTTAAGAGCACTTCGGAGAAATTCCCTCTAACCTGCGTCTCTGACACAGAGGTTATAAATCATCTACAGATGAAAAGTGACGGGAATAAGAAATGGTGAAAAAAGATATCGACAAAAATTATTTTTTCGCCTCCACTTATCGATAGAAATTGTACTTTTTAAGAAGGAATTTTAAAAAAACGGCTGGGGTCGAGTTGCGGAACGGTCAGGGAAACATAGTGACTGGTGCCTTCCCCCTCCACGCTACTACCTCCTCCGCAGCTCGACATCAGCCGTCGAACGGCCTAAAAGCTCTTTAAGAGGCATAAGTATTGAATACTAGATAGAAAAATCTAAAAAAATTTACAGTTTTGCACTAAGAGTTTCGGAAAAAAGATATTCCCGATCAAAGACTTTTTACGATTCCAATAATATGTTATTTCCAACTGTGCTTATATCAGCGAGGGTGTAAGAGAACTATTTTAGAACTGTTTTTGTTTATACTTGTGAAACTTGATATTTGCATAATTTTCGAAATTAAAGACTGTTTTACAATTCCAAATTCTACAAAATTTTTAAAAGGTAAATTTGAAAATTTCTGGATTTCGCATTACATGTAATTCCAAATTATTCCATTTTCGAAAACTTCAATCGAAAGGTATGCAATTTTGAACTTTTAAAAAATGATTGAGATTTGGATATTTACGAATGAAAACTTGTCATTTTCAACAATTTATATTTAAATATCTTCTAGTCATAACATCTAAAATTGAAGATTCATCAATTGGAAACGTTTAAATTCTAAAGTAATGTAATTTTAAAAGTCTATTTCGTAGGATGTAGTAAAATTTGAGAGATTTACTAACAAAATTCTCGAATTTTGATTATTTGAAATTAAAGGCTCTTCAATACTTATTGTGTGGAATATAAAATGATCCAATTTTAAATGTTCTTCTTTAAAAACTAATTTCTGAGACTGCAAATTGAAAATTTTCCTATCTTGAATAGATTCAATTGAAGATATATTGATATACAATGTTCAGGATAGAAAATACTGCAATTTCGAATTTATGTTTTTGTTGAAATCGTTCAATATTGAAGATTAAAAATTTAAAATGATTCGAAACTGAAGATTTGAAGTAAAAAATTCCTCAAATTTGAAACTTTTTTTTTGGAAATAGTTCAATTTTGAAGTTTACCATTTGGAGAAAACTCTTAATCAGAAACCCTTCTGCTTTATTGACTCCAATATTCAAAAACTGAAATCTTTCAAAATGGAAAATCGAATAATTTGGAATTGGTATATACAATAGCAAAACTAAAATAGTTCTCAACACTTTTGCTCATGTAAGCACAGTTGAAAATAACATACAAAAAGTTTCGAATGGATATCCCTATCGAAAACCCAGTTTGATCCACTAACGCACTCAGAAAGCTACCAGAGAAGATCTAAAAAATTATCGTTTCCATTATAACGCTTTGTTCTCTGATTTTAATCCACAATGTATTGAAATTGATTTCGGACAATACAGAAAAAGCGGCAGCCCAATATCTTCATCGGACAATTACCTTTTATCCGACCAAGCAATTAAAGACATTTTCAGAAAAAATCTAATTTTCACCCGAATGCTTTGTTCTCAGATTTTCTTCCAGAAAATACTTCCACTCGATATTCGAATATTAAGAAGAGTATCAAATGAATATCCCTATTGGATAAACACCTTTGATAAAATTTTCGAGCTCTGAAAGCTACTACAGAAGATCTAAAAAATTATAATTTTTATGATAACGCTTTCTTCTCTGATTTCATTTCACAAGGTACTTGAAACTGATATTGGACAATACCAAAAAAGCGGTAGCCCAATATCCTCATCGAAAAACTGCCTTTTATCCGACTGAGCACTTAGAGAAATTTTCAAAAAAAATCTAATTTTCACTCTAATGCTTTGTTCGCGGATTTTCTTGCAGAAAATACTTCCACTCGATAACTCGAATAAAAAAGAAGCTGGGGAAAAAAAAAGTTAAAAGAACTTGGAGAAAGAATGAAGAATGAAAATTTTAAAAGGTATAAAAGAGGAAGGTGCAGATGATATAACAAAAAGAATAAAAGGGGGAATTGAGAAGATGAGAAAGGATGTAGAAGTGGAAGAGGAAGGGGAACAGTAAGAAAAGGCCAGTGAGATAAGGGATGTAAGGAGGTTAAAGAGAAAATGGAGGAGAGTGTAAGAGAATAGAGGCGAAGGGAGATTGACATAAAGGAGTACAATAGACGAAAAAAAGGGTATGAGGGAATGTTGAACTAGAAAAGACAGAAGGAGAAGGGAAGGTATATGGAGGAGGTGGAGAAAGAAGTAAAGAAGGGAAGGTATGAGAAGTGATAAACAGGGAAAGATGAAAAAGGAAGGGAGTGAATGAGGATATAAAAATGAGTAGACTTAGTACTTCGAAGGATGGTTAAGGTTATAGTCCGGTCAAATTAGACATTCGAAGGTACATATATTCCCATCAAGCTGAAAGTGAGTGAAATTGTTCAAAACATAATTTAAAAAAACATATCAAAACTCCCCATCGTTCCGGTACGAGCAAAAAAATTGATTTGAGGTCAAAGGTAAAGAAATCGGGTTTTCACGATTTTCTTCAAGACCGTAATTTTTATCGGAAAAACACTTTTGACAAAAACTGTAGATCATAAAATTATCTATGAAAAAGGTATCAATAATTTTTTTTTCGAAAGCTACGGTTTCTGAGATAAAACGATCCAAAAATTTGTAAGCGTCATAATATACACCCGTTTCCACGTCACCTCTGAGGTAGTGTACTTAGCGAGTTTTCTTAACGTGGTTTCACCAGTAGGCCTATTCTACAGGTTCGTTGTGATTCTGTTCAATTAAAAACTATTTCATAATAATAATATTTTTTTTATAAGATTATTTTTATTGCATATAAGATATTTGCAAGGATTGGAACTGGTAAAAGCGATGGAAATTGAAAAACAGTAGAAAAATTTATTCGCCCGATTCATAATCTTCAATTACTTCTTCTTGTTGCTCTTCTTCTTCTTCTTCTTCTTATTCTCCTTCTTCTTGATCTTCTTCATCCTGGCTGTAAGTAAATTGCGTCAGTAGCGATATATCACATCTCTGTTCGTCAGTATCAAACGAATCCTCTGCTGTTGGTATTTCAACATTAGATCATGACCGGCCTTGACAATTTGTGCATGCAAGAGAACAAAATAGTGCAAAATTTTGCAACCACATGTAGCACTGCATCCTTTTTTACAGTTGCGAAAAATTGTGTTTAGCAGTTTTTCCGGCGCAGGTGGAAGCAAATTTTTAATTGGTTCGAATGTATCATCGACCAACTTCCGACCCCAATCTTTAGGGTCTAGCTGATAACCAAGCTACGCTTGAACTTGCTTGTGCAATTAGCAATTAGCTTGTCTTCCTCCAACCTCAGCTGCTGCTCATCAACATCTTTTTTGGGTATATTACTAAGTTCAAGCGTGCTATAGTTATCAGCTAGACCCAAAAGATTGGGGTAGGAAGTTGGTCGATAATACATTAGAACCAATTAAAACTTTTCTTCCACCTGCGCCATAAAAACTGCTATACCCAATTTTTTGTAACTGTTCAAAAGGATGCAGTGCTTGATGTAGTTGCAAAATGGTTCCACTGTTTTGTTCTCTGGCATGCACAAATTGTCAAGGCTGGTCGTGATCTAATGTTGAATTACCAACAGCAGAGGATTTGTCACATACTGAAGAACAGACATGTGATATATCGCTACTGACGCAATTTACTTACAGCCAAGATGAAGAAGATCTAGAAGAAGGAGTAGAAGAAGAAGAAGAAGATCAACAAGAAGAAGTAATTGAAGATTATGAATCGGGCGAATAAATTTTTCTACTGTTTTTCAATTTCCATCGCTTTTGCCAGTTCCAATCCTTGCAAATATCTTATATGCAATAAAAATAATCTTATTAAAAAAATATTATTATTATGAAATAGTTTTTAATTGAACAGAATCACAACAAACCTGTAGAATATGCCTACTGGTGAAACCACGTTAAAAAAAACTCGCTAAGTACACTACCTCAGAGGTGACGTGGAAACGTGTGCATATTATGACGCCTACAAATTTTTGGATCGTTATATATCAGAAACGGTAGCTTTCAGGAAAAAAATTATTGAAACCTTATTTATAGATAATTTTATGATCAACAATTTTTGTCTACAGTGTTTTTGCGATAAAACCTACGGTTATGAAGAAAATCGCGAAAACCCCATTTTTTTACCTTTGACCTCAAGTCAATTTTTTGCTCATACTGGAAAGATGGGAGTTTTGGAATGTTGTTTTTAATTATGTTTTGAACAACTTTACTCACTTTCAGCTTGATGGGAATTTATGTACCTTTACTCCTATTTTTTGGTCTAATTTGACCGGACTATTTGAAGAGAAAAGGGTTAGAGAAAAAGAGAGAAAAGCAATAAAGAAAGAAGTGGATGATAGGAATGATGTAAGCAGGAAAGAAGTGAAGGGCGCAATAGAAATACTAGGCTAGCTGTGAATCCCATTCTGTTTGTTCCAACTTTGTTTGTATTTATGATTATATGGTGCTCGTTTTACGAGTAATCTGCTTCCCATTAACAAATATATTTACTTTCTCGTAGAGGAAGCTATACAATGGCAACAATAAAATTTTTGGAATAATTTTTCAAAACATTCGAAACTGCTTCAAAAAAAGGTAATAAATATTTCAAGAAATTCCACGGTCAGTTCTGAAATAATAGTAGTCGAGATAAGCCTACTAAGTTTTATGAACTCATCTGCAACTGTTTTTAATTTATGCTGTTCACAAAGAAGTGTGACATCCATACACACATGAACACACAAATCCACACACGCATCTAGACATTTGTTCACAACATTGTAATAGACGTTTTGTAAATGAGGAACGTTCAACTAAACCAATTGAAAAGTTTACGAAATCGTTTCCATTACAAAACTTCCTCTTTGAAGAAGCAAAATGAATAAAGCAACAGGAGAGGATGGTAGGGTATAAAGTCTATGCAGAAGTACTCCATGATAGGAAAGTGTTTTCCACAACCAGACGGGTTTTACGAGAGGAATGAACTAATGACTTCGTTTTTGGATTCTGAAGCAGCGTTCGACTCAGATAACAGAACTGCTGTCCCAAGGAAGAACCCAGTAAGTGACTTTTTCCATAGTGACTATTTTCAGGCATATCTGCATGAGACAATAACCTCTATGGAAAAAGTCACTTACTAGGTTCTTCCTGGGGACAGCACAGAAGAGTTTTGTAGACAGCTATGAAAGGAAGGGGAGTAGATAAGGGGCTGATTGAAAGAATGAAAGAAATATGTATGTGCACAAGGTTCAGAGTGAGGATAGGAAATAAGAAAGGAGAAGAATTTTGGACAGGAAGAGGACTCAGACAAGATGTCCCGTAAGTCAGCTACTGTTTAGTATATTGTTGGCAGACTTGGAGGGAAAGATAAGGAATAAGGGAAAGGAGGTGCAATCTTAGGTACAGTAAGCTTGACTCTAGCATATGCGGATGATGTTGTGCTATAGGCAGAGGGAGGAAGAGGGTTGAATTTGTTGTTGAGAGGGTTTGCAGAGTACATGAGAGGGAGAGATCCGAAGGTTAAGGTAATGAGGTAATGAGTTTGAGTTTTACTCTAGGGATGGCAACGAACTGCACTGAGAAAGATGATAGAGTGTGCGAGCAAAATAATGGGCCAAGTTTTGGGCATAGGGAGAAGGTTTGAGGATGATTCGGAGATGAGAACATGGATATTCGATGTGCTAGTATGGGCAGTTGTAGGCTATCCAGTAGAAATTGGGAGGTGGAAGGAGCAAAAGATAGTAAATAGTCTTCATAAAAGCATCCAGAGGCGGGTTATGGGGGTAAGTTGGAGTTGTCCAGGATATATGCTGAGAGGATGAGTGGGAAAAGAGAAAATATTAGTTCGGCAATTGAAGAGAGCATGGAAGTTCGAAGAGAAATGAAGAGGGGAGAGGGAAATAAAATGACACAAGCAAGCCTCAGTGAGATGGGTCTAGAGAGAGAAGGGGCAATCCGGATGATTCGAAATGGAAAGGTGAGAGACAGTGAATGAGGAAATAGTATGCGCATGGATATCCAATAAATATCTATATGAAAATATTAAAATTCTTATAAGATATTTTTCGAATGTTTTTTGTATTTTCAGACGATAGGTCATCATCTACTACAGTGATAACCTTAACTATTACTTCCTATCGTTACATTTCATGATTTGAAAACTAACTATGCTGATTTATTTCTGTTACAATATAGAACACCATATGCTCGTGGAATGTTGTTTGAAGTTACCGGAATGTCACTTTGTCTGACTTTTGAACGAGATTATTGTAACGGTTACTGAACAGACTTTCTCCGTGCAAGTATTTTAAGCTCAAAAGTAAAAAGATTGGTTGAGACCTTTCTGAAGAAGCTTGATTTTTCATTCTTCTTTGCGAATTTTTTAGCATATTTCTGTGAGAACCTATCTGAAGTAAAATCTTCTTTGCTAAAGCTCTTTCTTCTCTTATTTGAAAAAAATAACGTCCAAGTGTTCAACATTCTGCTATATGACTGTAATAAAGACACTTTTTATAATGGAATATGAATCTATCATATTTAGTCTTCAAGAATCGATTGTTAGGAGCATCAATCTTTTTGAAGTATGCAAAATGTCAAGCGTTTCGTTTCAGGCTATCTCGACGGAATCATCGGTAAGGCAATGTTAATCAGCCCTGCCTTAAACGCTTGATGGAATTGAAGTCCAGGCGTCCTATGAAAATAAGGCCTGCTTCTTGGCAAAATTGATACCTAAAATTAACAGGCAGATTCTTGTTATGTTGGCGGGTAGGAACACAGTCTAAATTTTCCCATCAGACCCAAGGACTGAAGGTGTATCTGAAAATCTACTAATAAAATGGTTATTGATAGATTTGATGCTTCCACAATGATCCATCATAATGTGAATAGGTGTTTCGGGTTCGATCGTGTACAAACATCTCGGGTTTTTGAGAGAAGACTTGATTGGCCAATCAGGTTCGATGAGTCCCCACGGTAGGTCCTTTGACTAATCACAGACATCTTGAGAGCATATATAAGAACAAAATAACCTAAAACCTTAGTTTCAGGTTAGCCCCAAAGATACGACCTAGTACGTTCGCGAAACGTCGGCAAAATTCGTAGTTTTGTATGCGATGGAAACCTAGAGCACCTTCTTTCATTATAATGGATCGTAAGGGAAGCATCAAAACTATCATCAAATAACTCTACAAAGAGAGTTAACTTGCTGAAATCAAAACTTTAGGTAAGCTCAGGACTTCTCAAGGTAAGATACAAACACCTTTGGGG
>WSXT02132324.1:0-10671 GCA_011762715.2 Neuroterus valhalla
AGCTCACTCGAACTTCTTCCAAGGCCGTCGATACCCAAGCCCGAAGCTGGATTAAGTTTGAGGTTCCAGTGTATTGATAGAAAAGCTCTAGTTGAAATTGTTACTACTTTGTTAAAAATCAATCAATCTTTTATGGTGAAAATTCAAGTATTTAGTTGAAGATTGATTTCTGATTCTGAAGATGAAACTGTTTCTTTGCGAATTTATGTACGTCGTGGAAAATTTGCCTTTTTTGTAGAAAAGTAATCTTTAGAGTTGAAAATTCATCTTTTTGATTGAAAATCATCTATTAATTGAAAGATTCATCATTATACCTGAAAACTATCAGTTTTGGTTAAAAACCAATTACTTCGACTGAAAAATCAACTGTTTCATTTTTATGGAAAATTGATCTTTTCTAGTTAAAAATTCGACATTTCAGTTGAAATTCGTCTTTTTGAATTTAAAATTCAATTATTTCGTTGAAACTTCAAATATTTTGTTGAAAAATCGATTTTTTGGTAGGAAACTATCTTTTTCTTAGGAAGTTAATATTCTTTTCCAAGAATTCTTCTTTAAGATTAGCAATTCAAGTTATTCAGTTAAACATTTTTCATTTTACAAGGGGACCTTTAGGTCACCTAATTTCTGTTTTGGTCGATACTCTCCTCATTGATAGACACCTACTAGAAATTTTCTGAGAAAAATCAAGGCGGCGCCCTTTTTGACCATTTTCGAGAAAAATTAATTTGAAGAATTGCGAGCGGATGGTCGTTGAGCTAGCGTAAATGTATTTGCAAGCACCTGGTGGCTCACCGGGTAAAGCGTTTCGCTGATAATCGCAAGGTTGCGCGCTCGATCCTCGCTGCCTGCACTCTTTCTTTAATTCAAAACTGTTTATTCATTTCTTAATAATTTTTAATAAAATTATGATTTTTAATGATTGTTTAATAATTTTTTTGAAATGAAAACTCTGTTTTAACACTTTTTTATCTTTCGTTTGGAAAGTTGTGTATTTCTTTTCAAATTATTATTTATCTCATTATTTGTAGCATTGATATTTTTGATTTAATTTAGGAAATAAGTGTTACAAACGAAAATCAAAATGTTTCAAACAAAATACAAAAAATAAAACACAGGAATAATAGTCAGTTATCTTTTAAACATTTATTAACTTCCATGAACATTCATTCCGAATAATTATTATATATATGTATTATCAGTATTACCTAGTATCGCACGAACTAGAATGATACTCTTCGTTGAAGCAAGGCAATACTACGTAATCCTTAGGATACATATGTATAATAATTATTCAGAATAAATGTTAATGTAAGTTAATAAATGTTCAAAAGATAATTGACTATTATTCCTGAGTTTATTTTTTGGTATTTTGTATAAAATATTTTAATTCCGTGCACTTTTCCTTTGAAACACTTATTTCCTAATTTAACGAGAGAAAACAAAGAGTTAAAACAGAAATTTCATGAAAATAATGATTAAACAATCATTAAAAATTAAAATTCCATAAAAAATTATTACTAAATGAATAAATAAACAGTTTTGCATTACATAAAAAAAGTGCAGGCAACGAAAATTGATCGTGCAACCTTGCGATTATCAGCGAAACGCTTTACCAGGTGGTTGCAAATACTCTTACGCTAGCTCAACGACCATCCGCTCGCAACTCTTCAAATGCATTTTTCTCGAAAATGGTTCAAAATTGCGCCTTCTTGATTTTTCTCAGAAAACTTCTAGTAGGTGTATATCACTTAAGAGAGTATCGACCAAAACGAAAATTAGGCGACCTGAAGGTCCCCTTGTTAGTCGAACATTCATCTTCTTGAAAACTCCTTATGTTTGGTTTTAGATTAATTTTCCAATCCAAAAATGTCTTTATTCCATTTTTGTTTGAAAATATCTATTTTTATGGTTCAAATTTCCACCATTCTGTTGAAAAAATGTATTTTTTGATTGAAAATAATCTATTTATTTAAAGATTCATCATTATACCAGAACATTCATCAGTTTTGGTTGAAAATCAATTACTTCGGCTGAAAATTCAACTTTCGTTTTTATGGAAAATTGATCTTTTCTAGTTAAAAATTCGACATTTCGGTTGAAATGTATCTCTTTGAATTGGTAGGAAAGTATCTTTTTCTTAGGAAGGTAATATTCTTCAAGAATTCTCCTTTAATTCAAGATATTCAGTTAAACATTTTTCATTCTAGTCGAACATCCATCATGTTGAAAACTCTTAATGTTTGGTTTTAAATTAATTTTTCAATGCAAAAATGTCATTATTCCATTTTCGTTTGAAAATTTCTATTTTTATGGTCCAAATTTCCACCATTCTGTTGAAAAATTGTATATTTTGGTTGAAAATTAATTTCTTGTCAAACATTAACTATTCTAGTTAAATATTCCTGATTTCATTCCAAAATTCGTCTTTCTGGTTTAAAGTTCAACTATTCCAGTTGTACATTTACAATTTCATTTGATCCTTTCTCATTTCTTGTAAAAATGTAATAATTTGTTTAAAAAGTTGGATTTTTTGTTTTTGGTTGAAAGTAATTAATTGAATGCTTTTTTCAAATTGTGGATATCATAATTGATGATTCAATGCTGATGATGTAATTGCGGATAATATTGGAAGAAATTCTACTTTATAGACATCCTTTCATTTTAATTACTGGAGGTTCGAAGCAGTATCTTGGTAGCCATTCAATTTCTCTGAAGTATTTCTTGTTTAAAATTTTCTAATTTGGAAAATTTTCAGGAATAGTCGCTCGTAACATAAATAGTACAAATTCTAAAGTATCTGATTTTACATAAATAAGAAACTTTGGCAGTGTTTGAAAACAACCACTATACAGGCATTTTTCAATTTTTGTAAAGCTTATTAAAAAGAGAAAGTGAACTTGATATTTGATGAGATGATTTGAATTTTTGAGCACCTTTAATTCAGAGTAATAACATTTGATCATTTTTGGAATATTTCTCATTCGGAAGCATTGAATTTTCATGAAACTTAATTTCAGAAGATTCGAAATCAGAAAATCTTCAAAAATCCAAACTCCAAATTTGTATGCCTTGAAATATAGTACAACTTTATTTGAGTTTTCGAATTTTAAGAGAACAAAGGAGAAATATAATCATTCTTTTTATTATACAATATTTTAAACACTCAATTTTCAACGTTTCTAGTTTAAATGTATTTAAAATATTTTTACATTCTTCATAGATAGAATTTTTTCTCTATTGTATGTTTTTGCAAGCTTTTACAATATCTGGTGAACCTTTCATTACATTTCAAGCTTAGAAAATTTGGTGTTTTCTATATATGTGTAATATTTCTGAAATGAACAATAATAGCATTACAATTTTTTGTGAAAAAAACTCCAAGCTTATGCATTCAAGAAATTCGAATTCGTTTAATTAGTTGAACGAATTTATTAATTTAATTTTAATTCGTTTTTCGTTGCAAGTTACTGTAGACAATACAATATTCATATCATGAATAATCTATTGATTATCCGATTTTACTCGGTCCCTGAAAATTGAAATTGAATTAGAAAAAAATTTCAAGTTTTCTTTTTCCTTCTGGATTCTGTTAGGAGGTGAAATTGTGTTCCTGAAAATGTATAAAACTCAAAGTCTTTTTCATTTTTTCAATTTTTTATAATTTATGTAGTTGATGGGTTTCAAATTCAAGATTTTGAATTTCCAAATTCAAGTCGTCAAATTTTAATATTAAAAATTCGAACAGTAGGTTCCTGGATAAGAAGAAAAAAGGCATCAATTTTTAAAAAATATTCCATTGAAAAACATAATTTCACCGAATCAATTTCAAATAAGGCAGGCAGTGCAATTTTGATTCACAGAATCATTCGACTATTATTGTTCATTGAATACACTTGTTTTTCAAAGGAAATGAGACGAAACGTATTTCACCGTTTAAAAATAAATATTTTCACAAAGTTATATGAGCATTTCAGAGTGTAGGTTTTTTTCAGAAAAAATTTTTTTTTTTAATCCTTTATAACTTTGGACTTGACTAAAATATGTATTCAACTTTTCTTTTTTGATAAAAAAAAGTGAAAGTAGATTTTGTGAAAAATCCTACTTTACTTGCTCAACGTTTTTTCTGTAATTGGTACTTCTGTAACAAAGATATTTCGTGAGTTTCAGGCTGGCCAAACCTATTTTGGGTCGACGAAATTATTATTTTTTTCTTCACTGAATTTTCGAATTTTTCTCACAGACAACGACTTAATGATAGAATGCTGAGAAAGCTTAACGGTTTTTTTTATATAAGCACAAATTTCAGAAAATGGCATTTAATAAGAAAATTGGGGTTTTCTATAAAATTTGAATTTGTCCCCCTGGATGCATTTTGAAAACACTAAGACTTGATTTTACGGAAAAACAAATTTTTACTTTTCTCTAATGTTTTTTTAATAATTCGTTCTTGTGCAATAAGATCCCCTGTCAGTCTAATGCAGGCAAAATAATTTTTGTGGCCACGAGAATTTTTTTGTCGAAAAATTGATTGAATTTTGAAATTCTTGCGAATGATGCAAGATAGCAAAAGGATCAGGCTTATTTTTTGTACAAATTTTCAAAATGATCAATGTTTTCCCTTTCTTTAAAAGTTTTTATTTGATCGGATTGGGCGTTGTTTGTTAGAAAAATTAGAAAGTTACAAATAAGGAAACTAATTTAGCAAAAAAATTGAAGGAAAAAGGTCGGGTGTTTGAGATGCTATTTCGTTGATTTTCCGGCGGATTTCGAAATACAACAATCGAACTCACGATAGGGTCAGGAAAGAAACTTCCTCTAAAAAGCAATATAGTTAAGATTTGAAATGGGTTTGATCATTTATTTTGTGGAAGAAAAAGAGTTTTCAATTTTTTGTTGTTTTGTGGGCAAACTTTGTTCCTTGAAATTTCAAAGGCAATCTTTTCAGAAAAGTTATGCCTTATTATTTAATCTTATTTATTCCAATCTTATTTATTTCAATCTTATTTGCTTCAAAAGCAACATATTTAAGATTTGAAATGGATTTGTTTCGATTTGTGGGTAAAAAATATTTTTCAACCTTCTTAAATGTTTTGTAGACAACTTTTGTTTTTTACAATTTCCAAGGAAATATTTTCATAATAGGCCTGTGTTATTAGTTAATAATAGTGTACTTTTACTATTTTTGTTATAGTTTATAGCACGCTGCTTGAAAAACTTACTTCTTGTAGCTTCCTCTACTTTTTTTTCACTCTGAAAGTTTATAATATTTTTATTTTGAATTTGAATCTGACCCGTTTAACATTAAATTCCTTTAAATAATTGCCGAACCACAAGAATGAATTGTGTCTACAATTTTCCAGATTCAGATCTATAGATATTCTGAGAAATCAATACCAAGTAATAACCATAATTTTTCAATTATTGGTAAAAGGAAATAAATATTGGAGGATTCTACTTATTATTATAAACTTTTTTGTCCTGTTTTTATTATTATGAATAATATACTATTATAATTAACATGAAATCAATCATTTTAACTGCGGTACGTGCATTTGTATATTTAATCCTTTTATAACATGTTACAAACATTCTTTGCGCAATGTCTTCATAAAAGCGAGTAATAAAAAAGTTATATGTATACATATATAAAATATATATATCGTATTTGTTACGATACTGTACATTTACATTTTCGATGACACAATCGTGTATTTTTTCCTCGTCATTGCGACATACGAATAACGACAATTATGCTTTTCCTCTTGTGAGATTATCGATTCGCATGTATTTACAAAAGAGGTCGACGCACCTTTCCTTTATGATGTACAGCAATGAACAATTATATGTTATAACAAGTGAGGCGAACAATTTTGAGATTAATCCCTTGATATCCAACCCAGATCTTTTTATTTTCATTTATTTTACTTCTAAACCTTATTTATTCCTTATAACAAATCGATTTCATTTTCTACCCTTAGGATCAAGACAATTTCTGCCACGAATGAAATATTCTGAACAAACAATTTTTTTCAGTCTTTGAATTTTTTCCCATTTTAAGTATCAACAATCAAATTAATTATTTTTATATTAATCTAGGTTCGACATCAGGAATGAGGCCATAAAAGTGAATGTCTAACAAAATGATCGCCCTTCCTTCTCAAAAATTTCCCAATTTAATTTTTAGACGATTCGTATTTTTATAGGAATCGACGAAAAACTGAATTCTTTTTGGTAATTTTATTATAAAAGCTGACTGCTTGCTCTTTTGTTGAGAATATTTTATCATTGCCTTTGGCTTCTGTCACTTGAAATCCTTTCGAAAAATAATCGCCAAAATCCATTGAATTGAAGAGCAGAATCTTTGGAGACATTTTTTCAAAAGGACTCAATGATTACAATCAATTCTTTTCGTCGTTAATTTACATATAATGCATTTTTGCAATCGCTCGACATAATTCAAGTTTGTCTTGCCAAAACTTACTGTATTTACTGGTAAACTTATTCTTCAAATTAAGACTTGAATTTTTTTTGAAACTGAACAAAAGGACTTGAAAGAACTTTTCGGACTAAAGTGTCGAAGAGGAAATCGTCTGAACCGACCTTACAAGCTTTTAGTTTAATAACTTTGCACATAAAAGCTATAATATAGTATTATTTACGACTATGGTCGTAATAAAATAATATTTATGGCCATTATAATAATTGCAGCCAATTACTTAATAAGTGCAAATCCTGTTATGTTAATGATTTATTAACTTCTAAAATTATTGAAATTCCCTGAGAACTGATTTGTAATTTTCCATATAAGAAATGATTCACGGTAGTGATTCATTATTGATGAATCTGAAACATTTTTTGTCTTCGAAAAATATCCGTCTAAACTCTTGTTACTTCTTTCCAGTAAGTCTTATCCGAAAAAAAAGAATTTTTTATGAAATTCTTATTCAGCAAGGTACGATAATAACACTTGAATTATGTCGATTTATCACAAAAAAATTATGCGCATATTTGCTGCAACAACACGCCATTACCTAATGTTAAAAATAGTAAGTTAGCTTACAAAACAGCCTCTCGCCGGGGCTCGTCTTCCATTTAAATACTAAAAATAGCTTTTAAGTTTTTTAAACAATTTAATATCTAAATATAAATTCAAGAGAATAAAGTTGAAAGTGATGAAAACTGAAAGAAAAATGAGGTCCATATCAAAATAAAAACTTAATATTTTTAAAGTATCGGAAAATTAATTTGTAAAATTATAATTATTAAAAAATATTTTATGAAATATGAAAATGAAATTAGCACTCAAAAAAATGACCCTTTTTCTTCCGTTGAAAAAAATGGTCAAAAAACTTTTAATGGTAATGCTCTCGATAAAGAAAGATGATAAAAATTAGAGGATCATTTTTCTATTTTAACAGGTCAGTAGTGGCTAGTTTGAAACTAAAGGCGCTTTTAATCTCTAAAAAAATTCCTAGATTCTTGTGACCCTATCGCGAAAGGCCGCAGTGTATGTCACAAGATGCAAAATATGATATATATAAAATACAATAATTATCTTGCGCTCTTCTTAAAAAATATACTTTTTGCCTGAGCGATTGCACGTAGTTGTTTTGACTAGAAACTTATTTACTAAAACGCTTTCGATTATAGAAAATAACATAACGAGCCCCAAAACAGTCGTATTCGCTAATTTACGTTCTGCTCGGAAAAAAATCAATTCAAAACAAAATTTCGTTTTAGTATTATTAGAGAAAGTTCAAAAAAGTATAAAAAGAATCTTTTTAAACCATTCAATTTGAAATTTTTTAATTAAAAAAGAGAACCATTCGTTTCATATTTAGCAAAAACAATTTGAATCTGAATTGCTCCAAAGTGCTCCATGTAGATATCGAACGTTACATTTTAATTTATGCTGATGAAAATTACATGTTTATTTATTTATTCCTCATTTTAGAGCATTAAAGATGATAACGGGGATTTATGTTTTCAAACTTAAATCTTTGACGTGTAGCGGCATTTAGTAAAAAAATTGCATATAAAATATTTTTTAAATCTCTATGAAAGCACTGAAATCTTCGTGAAGTATTAAAAAAATTTTTTTAAATTATTTTATAATCTTTGAAGTCTTCAAAACCTTTGCGAAATCTTTCAAATCCCATAACATATTTTGAAATCTTTTGAACTTTGTTGAAATATTCTGAAATTTCTATGTAGCATTCGAAACCTTTGTGAAATAATCAAAAACTTTTTAACTGTTTCAAAATCTTTGAAATATCCACCATTTTTGTAATTTCCTGAAATATTCTTAAATCTTTTGGAGTCATTGTATTCTTTGGGAAATATTCGAAAACTTTGTTAAATCTTTCTGACTTCTTTGAAATCTTCTGGAAAATTTGAAATCTTTGTGGAATTTGTGAAACCATTGCGAAATTTCTTGAATTATTTGCAATTTTTACAGAATCTTCTGATATTTTTTGAGATCCTCGCTAAGTTTGTGAAATCTCCACGAACGCACTGATATCCGTGAATTTTTCCAAAACTTCAACTCTTTTGAAATCTCCCAAATATATTCGTATTTTGAAATTTTTCTAATTTTTTTTAAATATTCCGAAATTTTGATGTAGTCTTCAAAATCTTCGAGAAATTTTTTAAGACTTTGCTAACACTGTTTCGAAATGTTTGGAATATATTGAAATTTTTTGGAATCATCCAAATCTTCGTGAAGTATTTGCATACTCTTTAAAATAATTTTAATACCTTTGAAATCTTCAAAATCTTTCAAATTTTATTACATACTTTAGAATCTTTTGAACTTTGGTATAATATTCTGAAATTTTTATGTCGCATTCAAAACCTTTGTAAAATAATCAAAAATTTTTCAACTGTTTCAAAATCCTTGAAATGTTCACAATTTTTGTAATATTCTGAAATATTCTGGAGTCATTGTAATCTTTGTGAAATATTCAAAAACTTCGTCAACTCTATTGAAATCTTGGAAAACATTCTGAAATCTTAAAAATCTTTGAAAATAACTTGCATCTTCGTATTTTGAAATCTTTTGAATCTTTTTTTAATATTCTTTGTTGAAACTTTTGTAATATACTAGAATATTTATGAATTCTTTCGAATCTCTGCAAAATGTTTGAAATCTTCCAATACATAATAAAATAATAATAATAATAATTATAATAATATGTTTTATGGAATATGCCTTTGTGAAAAATTTCGAATGACTGTAAAATTTTCTGGATTATTTTAAATATTTGCGAAATCTTCTGAAATATTTTAAAATCATCGAAATCTTAGTGAAGTCTTTCAAATCTCTATAAAAGCATTGCAATCTTTGGGAAATTTTTTTAAACTTCGTTAACTCTCTTTAAATCTTCTTAACTATCTTGAAATCTTAAAATTCTTTCCAAAATCTTTCAAAGCTTCGTATTTTGAAATCATTCAAAATTTTTTGGAATATTCTAAAATCTTCATTTAGTATTTAAAATCCTTGTGAAATATGTATTTCGAAACTTTGTCAAGTGTTTTGTAATGTTTGAAATTTTCTTAAATCTTTTGAAATATATTGAAATTTCCTCAAATCTTTGCAAAATCTTTAAAATCTTTTTAGATCAATATAATCTTTCGAAATCTTCTGAAAATGATCAAAGCCACTGTGCTTTATCCTGTAATCTTAAAAATTTTTGCGAAATCTTCCAAATTTTCGTACATATATTGAAATCTTTTTTTTTTTTAATATCCTGAAATTTTTATATATTTTTCAACATCTTTGCGAAATTGTTAAAAACTTTTTTAACACTGTTTTCAAAATGTTTGGAGTATATCGAAATTTTTTTAAATCATTCAAATCTTCGTGAAATATTCAGAAATTTTGTTGAATCTTTCGAAATATTTCCAAATCTTTGAAATCTTAGTGAAGTCTTTCAAATCTCTATAAAAGCATTGCGATCTTCGTGAAATATTTCCAAACTCTTTTAACTGTCTTTAAATCTTTGTATTTTAAAATCTTTCGTAATTTTTTTGAATATTCTGAAATCTTCATGCAGTCTTCAAAATCCTTGTGGAATATTTTGAAACTTTGTCAAGTGTTTTGTAATATTTGAAATTTTTTAAGGGGGAACGCCACTGTGACGGGTCTGAAAATAGCCGATTTTTGTGAATTTTTTTTTTTAAGAAGGGATGATTATTTGAGGATCGAACAAAAAGCAATTTATTGAGTATGTATTCAACTATGTTGACGTAAATTTTTATTGAAAAATATTGGAAATTCAGAAAGTTATCCCAATAATCGTAACGACATGAAAAAAATGACGTCTTCTGGTGGCAGCGATACAGCAATGAATTATTATCCGAAATCAAAAATCCAAAAATATTATTAATCTGCACGATAGAGGCTATCGTTGCACGTAGCCGTTTTTTCAAAATAATTTTTTTTCACAAAATGGTGTCGATTTGAATTTTTTTGTGTGCTTCTGACATTTTTTTATTTATTTTCAAAATGTCTAAAAAAATAGTAATTTTCAGAATTTTGAAAATCGGCTAGGTACAACGATAGCCACTATCATGCAGATTAATAATATTCTTGGTTTTTTGATATCAGATAATAATTCATGGCTGTATCGCTGCCACCAGATGACGTCATTTTTTTCATGTCGTTAC
>WSXT02132335.1:0-10670 GCA_011762715.2 Neuroterus valhalla
GGAAATACTTTGAAATATCATGAAGTATCTTGAAATTTCCTGGAATATCTTGGAATATTTTGAAGTATGTGAAGTATAACAAAGTATGTAAGATATATTGAAATATTTTGAAGTATGTGAAGTATAACAAAGTATGTAAGATATATTAAAATATTTTGAAGTATGTGAAGTATAACAAAGTATGTAAAATATATTGAACTGCCTTAAAATCTCATGAAGTATCTGAAATATCCTTTAGTGTTTTGGAATGTCCCAAAGTATTTTAGAATATTATAAAGTATCCTGAAATATCATAAAGTATCTTGGAAAATTTTGAAGTATGTGATATATTCGAAAGTATGTCAAATATCCTGAAATACCTTGAAATATCATGAAGTATCTTGAAATACTTCAAAGTATCTTGAAATATCCTACAGTGTTTTGAAATATCCTAAAGTATTTTGAGATATCATAAAGTATCTGGAAATTCCCTGAAGTATCTTGAAATATTTTGAAGTATGTGAAGTATAACGAAGTATGTAAAATATATTGAACTACCTTAAAATCTCATGAAGTATCTTGAAATGTCCTTCAGTGTTTTGGAATGTCCCAAAGTATTTTAGAATATCATAAAGTATCCTGAAATATCATAAAGTATCTTGAAATATTTTGAAGTATGTGAAATATTTGAAAGTATGTCAAATATCTTGAAATACCTTGAAATATCATGAAGTATCCTGAAATATCATAAAGTATCTTGAAATATTTTGAAGTATGTGAAATATTTGAAAGTATGTCAAATATCCTGAAATACTTCGAAATATCATGAAGTATCCGGAAATTCCCTGAAGTATCTTGAAATATTTTTGAGTATGTGGAGTATAACAAAGTATGTGAAATATACTGATATACCTTAAAATATTTTAAAGAATCTTTTGAAAAAATACAGGAATTTCCAAGGAGAAAGGAAAGCAATTTTTCATTAAAAATGCAAAGTTGAATTCTTCATTGAGGAGAGTGTTTTTTGATAAAAAGAAAGATGAATCCTGAACAAAATATTCAATGATTGATATTCGTAGGAACAAATATCAAAGTTCCAATTGGAGGACAGTTTTAATCAAACAAGAAAAAAATTCTTAACCAAAAATGTCAATGTACAGTAAAAAAATAAATCAAAGAGATTGTTTAAATTTCAAGTCGAAAAAGCGAATTTTTTACGAGATATTTTGAACAAAATTATAAGAAAAATGAAATTAAAGAAATTTAGAATTGAGAAAAAAAGTAGAATTTCTTTTATACGTCCCAAATTCGAGTTGAAATCTGCCACTCCTGGCAAATAAAAAGAAATCAAGAATCCAACGACCAAATTTGCGTAAACACCTTCTAATATATCTATTAATAAAAAGACGTGAAGATCTTTTTTTTTCCCTTTCTCTTATCCCTCCTTTTTTTTCTCTTCACCTTCATTCGAAGGTGTTTGGTCGCCGGATTCAAAATAAAAGATTTCGAATCAACTATAGTGTGTGTTTTTAAAGGCGCTTGCAGCAGGCAAAAAGTAGAATTTTCCGCCCAAGGGCTTAAGAAGTGGATAAGAAAACTAACTTTGCGTCTGCTTATCTCCAGGCGGAATTCATTCACACTGCGCACCTTCAGTATGACAAAAAGGCATTCTTTCTGTGTAGGTTGGACAAAAAAATGATTTTCGTATTTCCTACTGGCTTGGCTTGTTGACCATGCAGCACGTTCTGTTCTTAATCAGTTTAAATTCACTGCACAAATGAATTTTTCCAGGATCAATTCTTTTCATTCTTTCATTTCAGCTCGGTGATGCCATGTTTGTCGAACTTCCTCGCATTCGGCTTGATGGGGGTGCTCGTGTTTTTCGTCAGCATTGGGGATACGAAACGCGCCCTTTGGCACCTCCACCACCTTTGATAGAAGAAGACGAAGCCTCGATCGAACCGGAAACTGTCAGCCTCCGCGAGGCCAACACCGCATCTCCTATAGGTATGTTTTTCCCGAAAATGTTTATATTTTTTGTGTGCATAATATAAATTCATTTGTGTATGAGTTGCCAAGGGAGTCACTGGGCACAAATTCCTACATAACCGATTTTAGACTATCCTGAACTTTGGTGATTTGTGTCAATGCTGAATCTTCAAGAATTTCCTGTATGACGTAAAATACAATATTCTTTGCCATGATAAAGAACATTCTAGAAGTTTTGCATGGACACAAACTACTACAGCTTAGAATAACCTAGAAGTCAGTGAAGTAGAAAACTTGTATTTATGAAACAACTTGCCTTTCGAATTTTTTGAGTGTCATCCCCCAAAAACGCCCCCCCCCTCTTCCCCTCAAGAAAGGAATGGTGGGTTCATTGGACCACACGGTTGAGGCGTAAGTTTTTTATGATGAAGAGAAGAAGATAAGAAGAGGGGTAAAGGAGGAAAGAGAGGACGCGAAGGAGGGGAGGAGCGAGTTAAATGAAGCAAAAGTATAGAGGAGAAGAGGAGAGAAGGCTTAAGAGAGGAAAGGGATCATGAAAGAAGAGGAGAAGAGTGTTTGGTGGATCAGAGAAGATAGGGAAAGAAGGAGAGGAAGAGAGACAAACATAATGGTCGAATTGAGAGAAGGAGAGACTTTGAAGAATTAAAAGGAGAAGAAAAGAAGAGAAGCAGGGAAGATAAGAATAAGAGAATAGGGACAAGGAAAGCAGAGAAGGGGAGACGGAGGGGAGAAGAGGAGATGAGATAAAAAGAAAATAAGAAAAAGATAAAGAGAAGAAGATCAGAAAGAGAGAAGAGAGGTAATTGAAAAGGAGAGAATAGGAGTTGAAAGAAAAGGAGATGAAGAGAAGAAGAGGGACAAGAAATGAAGAAAAGGAGAAAGTTTAGAGAAGAGGGAAGAAGAGACTTGAGACAGGAAGGAAAAAAGAGAAAAAGAAAGGTAGAAGAAGGAGAGAAGGGGAGATGGAAGAGAAGAAAAGGAGAAGAATGTTAAGAGAAGACAAGAAGAAGAGGATTGAAAGGAGAAGAGAGTTACATGAAGAAGAGAGAATAGTCAAGGCGATTAGGAAAGGCGAGTAGGAAAGGGGAAGAGGGTGAAGAGAGGAAAAGAGCTAATAGAAAAAGAAGAGAAGAAGAGGAGAAGAGAGTTAGGCGAAGCAGAGGAGAAGTTATGAAGAGAAGGAGAGGAGACGAGAAAAATAGAATGCGAAATTCAAGAGAAGAAGAGAGTGAAGAGAATAAACACAAGAAGAGAAGGAGAGAAGCAGAGAATAAGGAAATCGAGACAAGAAGGAGACGATAAGGGAAGTATAGAATAAAAAGAGAGGAGAATATATTTAGCAGGAAGGGGATAGAAGAGAAGAGGAGAGTCAAGAGAAGGAGAGAAGGAGGGAGTTAAAAGAAGAAGGAAGAAGGAAGAAGGGAGTTAAGAGAAGAGAAATAAAACAGAAGGAGAGAGTTAGGAGAATGAGATGAGAGAAGAGTTAAGGAAAGAAAACAAGAAGTCAAGTAGGGAGTTGAGAGAAGAAGAGAAATAGAAGGAGAAATGCTTTGAACGAAGAATAGAGAATAGGGGAGAAGAGGGTGAAGAGAGAAAAAGAGATAATGAATGAAGACAAGAAGGATGGCAGGCGAACCAGAGGAGAAAATAGGATGAGAAGGAGAGGAGAAGAGAAAAATAGAAGGAGAGAGTTAAGAGAAAAAGAAAAGTAGAGAGTTAAGAGAATTGAAAGAAGGAGAGAAGAATAAATTATGTAAACACAGAGAAGGAGAGAAGCAGAGAATAAGAGAATTGAAAGGTGAAGAGAGTTAAATGAAGAAGAGAGAATAGGCAAGGTGAGAAGGAAAGGAGAAGAGGGTGAAGAGAGGAAAAGAGCTAATAGAAAAAGAAGAGAAGAAGGGAGTTAGACGAAGCAGAGTAGAAGATATGAAGAGAAGGAGAGGAAAAGAGAAAAATAGAATTCGAAAGTTAAGAGAAGAAAAGAGTAAAGAGAATCAAAAGAAGATGAGAAGGAGAGGGGCAGAGAATAAGGAAATAGAGACGAGGAGAAGACGATAAGGGAAGTAGAGAATAAACAGAGAGGAGAATATAGTCAGCAGGAGAAGGGTTAGAAGAGAAGAAGAGAGTCAAGAGAAGGCGAGAAGGAGGGAGTTAAAAGAAGAAGGAAGGAGGGAGTTAAGAGAAGAGAAATAAAATAGAAGAAGAGAGTCAGGAGAAGGAGATAAGAGAAAAGTTAAGGGAAGAGAACAAGAAGTGAAAAAGGGAGTTGAGAGAAGAAGAGACATAGAAGGAGAAATGCTTCAAACGAAGAATAGAGAATAGAGGACAAGAGGATGAAGAGAGGAAAAGAGCTAATAAATGGAGAAAAGAAGGGAGTTGGGCGAACCAGAGGAGGAGATAGGATGAGAAGGAGAGGAGAAGAGAAAAATAGAAGGAGAGAATTAACAGAAAAAGGTAAGAAGAGAGTTAGGAGAATTAAAAGAAGGAGAGAAGAAGAGAATGTAGAGAAGAAAAGAAGAGAACAAGAGACGAGGAGAAGATGAGATTAAGAGGAAATATAGAAGAGAAAAAGGGAAAAGGGTCGGCAGTATAAAAGAGACGTAATAGAAAAAAAGGAAGCGAGTTCAAAAACGTAGAAAAAGAGAAGAGAGTTGAGAGAAGAAGAGAAAAAGAGGAGAAGGGAGTAAGGAGAAGGAGAGAAGAGAAAGTTAGAAGGAGAAGAAAAGAAGGGAGTTGAGGGAAGAAGGGAAGGAAAGAATTGAGAAAATGAAAGAAGAAGAGATGTAGAGAATTTGGAGAAGAAGAGAATGGTAAAAAGAAAATAAGTAGAGGAGAAGAAGAAGAAGAGAATAGAAAAGAAAGTTGAGAGAAGATGAGAAGAGAGTTAAGAGGAAAAAGAGATTTGAGGGAAGATGCGAGAAAAGAGAAGAAGAGAAGAAGAGTTTCAAGAGAGGAAAAGAGGTAATAAAAGAAGATTAGAATTTAGTTAGAAGGAGAGGAAGGGGAGATAGGAAAAGAAGGAGAGGAGAAGAGAAAAATAGAAGGAGAAAGCTGAGAGCATAAGAGAAGAAGAGATTTAAGAGAGTTGAAAAAAGAAGAAAAGTATAGAAGGAAAGAGATGAGAAAAGGAGAGCATAAGAGAAGCAGAGAAAAGATAGCAGCTAGAAGAAAAGGAGAAAAGGAGACAAGAAGAAAGGAAGGGGAGGAGAGAAGATCAGATAATTAAAAGAAAGAAGAAGAGAAGAAGAAAATAAGAGGAGAAGAGGAGAGAGAAAGGGGGAAGTTACAAAGTAGAAAATCGAGAAAAGAAGTGATTTGAAAGTAGGAGAAAAGAGCAGAGTAAAGAGAACAAAGGAAAAATAGAACAAGGGAGAAAAAAAGGGAGGAAGAGAGTTAAGCGGAGAAAGAAAAAAAAGTTGATAGAGGAAAGGTTTTTGAATGAAGAGGGGAGAAGAGAAGAAAACAAGAAGTGGAGACGTTCAAGGTGCCTTCGACATCCTTAATAACTTTTGGAATTTCGTAAATTCATGAGAATCTTTAAAAATCCATAAAAAATCTCCTGAAATATTCACAAATCCACTGCAACACCTTGAAAGTGTTCAGAATGTCTCAAATCTATCAAAATATCCTTAAATCTTGCAAAATCTCACGAAGTTTTATGAGATTCCTAGGGATGATCAAAAATGATTCCGAATAGTTTATTGAGTTCCTTCTACCTTCCTCAAAATTGTTTCAATCCTTGAAAGATAATGAAATCTCTTGGAAATTCGTGTTCTTGGATGCAAAATGAAGATATATGAATGTCCCTGAATCTTTTATGGGGTCTTACATGAAATCCCGTATCGGTAGACAGATTGAATATTTAATTTTCATAAGAATAATCTCCGTCGCTATACTCATACACAAAGTGAACACTTTTGAAAAAAATTATTTAACACTCTAGATTGTATATAATTTGTGTTTTCAAAGCACTCGAATTTGAAATTCCTCACAGCAGCAGCTTTTTCTAACTATGCTTACATGATGGGACTTTTGTGGAACTCAATAGAGACTAACAATCAGCATTCATACGCGATTTCATGAAATACACTGGACTCTCAAACATAGTCATCCCGTTGACAGTCGTTCCGAGAATGTCGCTCGTGGAGTAGACCATTCGAAGGTCTCGTAGAAACGCATTGGGTGCGCCCTCAATCTCGCTTAATGCTTTACGCTGAGAGCGGACAGAACCCAAGCTGGCGATTCCGCCAATGCGCGAATGGACGAGAATCACATGGAAATACTTTATTACAGTGAAATTTTCTTGTTATTATGAGTCGAGAATTGCGGCTAGTTTGAGACATGGGAAAATGCGTTATTCATCTCGAAATTAATCACCATTTTTTATTAAGTTTAAGCCTGAATTGCAAATTCGGGAAGTTTCCTTGTAGAAATTAATTCCATGAATAATTAAAGTTCTGATCTTCGTTTCTCCCTCGCTGTAATTACCATGTCCGGGAGTAAGTCGAAAGAAGTGGATTTCGGGAGAAAGAAATAACTGCGAGTGTCAGCTAGATGTTAAATTCAACTCTCTTTTAATTGTTAACTGTTGCTATTGAGGATGACGTCAACAAAGGAGACCACCCTCTTAACGAGCTGTTATTGTTTGCTTCGGGTCAATTGACAACCGAGGATTGTCAGAACGAAAGAAATTTTCGTGAATTGGCAAGAAAGTTGAGAGAAATTAAGGGAGAGAAATGCAAAGTATGAATATCAATAAAGAAAGCATGAATATTGAGATAATTCTTCAAAATAATTCTTTGAGATAAATTTTCATCACAAAAGACCCTCATTCGGGATGTAAATTTGTCAATTTGTTAACTTTTTTCAAAGGTTCTCGACAGTGTTCAAGCTACTGCTACAAGTAGAAATGTAATAAATAAGGCTGGAATTGCGATTTCCGGTTGATGACATTCTAGATACTTGCGATCCTGAAAAAAGAATCATCCTTTTCAGAGATATGAATGGATGGGTTGCTTCTCAATGCGATAGTACAGACAGAGTTTCTGGCACATTTGGAGACCCATTAATGAATGGTAACAGGCAGGAATTGATCACTTTGGGCTCAGAAAAAAGCTTGTTCATAACAAATATTCCGTATGGACATCAAATTTTTTAAGGATATCAAGATTTTCGAAAATCTGTAGAAGCTCTTTCAGAGAGGAAGAAAAATTCGTTTTAATATCAAATATTAATTATTATTTCAACTCTTCCATTGAAATTTTGTCTTCCGGTTTTTAAAATCAACTTTTTTGTTGGGAATCCGTATTTTTGGTTCGAAAATGCAAATTTTCAATTGAAAGATAATCCACTTTCGTTGAGGATTAGAAAATTCAATAACCCCGCTAGAAAATCATTTCAGTCGATATAGAATCGAAGTGTTTCGTAGAAAACTTATTTCAGTTAAAGATTCTCCAGTTCATTTAAAATTTTTCATTTCAATCGCCAATTTATCTCTTTGATTGGAAATTTCACTATTCTCTTAAAAATTGGTTTCCCTAAATGAAATTTCGTCTTTCCACTTGAAAATACAACACTGTCCCTAGAAATGATATTTCGAAAATATAATTGTTTCATCGAAAATGTTATCTTCTCATTTTAAATTTAGCAAGTTCCAAAGAATATTATTTGAGTTACAAATTACAATTCGATTACGAATTTTACAGCTTTGTTGAAATATTTTCATTTTTATCCTGAAGTTCACCTATTTTGGGAGACAGTCCAATTATTTTTACTAATGTTAACTGAATAGTTAAAAATTTGTCTCTTTGATTGTAAATTAAACTTTTTCATATTTCTTAATTGAAACTTAATTTTCTGCTGATAAGAATTCAACTATTTAGTTGAAAATTCATATTTATCCGTTAAAAATTTGATACTTATTTCCTTGGGAATATTCAATGTGAAAATTGATTTCGAAACAGCGAACAATGCCTCTTGTTGTCCATCGATATTTCTGCTTAGCATGAGCAAAACACACGTGACACTCGCTGAAGCGTAATTGACTGCCAAGTCACTGCGGGGAAACTTATTTCTTTGGCTTGAAAATTCAAAGATTTGGTTGAAGCATTTCCTTTTTGACCAGAAAACCTTTTTTAGCAAAAATTCAACTCTTCCGTTGAATCTCCAACTCTTTTGCAGTTAATTCGCATTTTCTGATTCAAAATTCAAGCATCTGATTGAGATTTGCTCTCTGTGACTAGGGAATCTTTCTTGGTTGAAAATTCATGTTTCAATTTTGTAGAAATTTTATTTTTTTCTGGTTGAAATGACAAATACTTGTTTATTAATCAATCTTTTACAATGGAGGATTCCTTTATGTTCAAAAGAAATTTTCTTATGCTAGAATGCAACTCTGTTTGATCTGTAATGAGAATCTCTTTTGGTTGGAATATCAACTGTTACATTTTTTACTGGGAATTCATTTTTTTCATGAAACATTCCAATAATTAATAATTATATTCCAGGAAGTTGACCTGCTTTGTTGAGAATGCACCTTTGTGCTCGAAGATTCATAATTATGGCCTAAAATTTCGCTTTTTGGTTCGAAATTTTATTTTTTTTTGTGAAAAATTCAACAATTTTGATATAAGTCATAATTTTTTGTTTAAAATCAAACTGCTTGGTAGGAAATTAATGCATTTCGTTAGGAAATTCTTCTTAAGGATGAAGATTCATCTATCTCATTAAAGTATCAAATATTTGATTTTTTATTTGTTTGAAATTAATTTTCCAAATATAAATTGGATCATTTCGTTTTTGGTTAAAAATTGCTACAAGTAGAAATGAGGTGATTCAGGCTAAAATGTCGATATCTATTGGAAGATATCATGGGTACTTTTAATCCTCGGGAAAAATAATTTTACTTTAAGATATGAATGGCTGGGTTGCTGTTCAACGCGACAGAGCAGGAGGATTTTTTGTTCATTTTGGAGAACCATGAATAGATGATAGCAGGCAAAAATTGATGAACTGATGCTTAGAAAAAAGATTGTCCATAACAAATTATTGATTTGGACTCAAAAATGTTCACATGCATGCTTCGTGGGTACAAAATCGATCATTTTGGTTAATTTTTTTCCAAATTCTACTACTCGTGTACAAGTTGAACTTTTATGTTAAAGATTCGCTTTTTATGTTTGACGTTCATGATAATAATTGTTTCCTATTGAAAATGTTACATTTGGTGTAATATTTGTGGTGTTATTCCAAAATTAACTCTTTTGATCTAAAATGTATTTACTTCGTTTAAGAATTGATTATTTCACTTGAAAATCTCTTTCTTTCAAAATACAACTTTTTTTGGTTATAAATTAATTATTTCTCTGAAAATTATACAGTGTTGTTAACAATTCATCTTTTGGGTTTCAACTTTCAGTGTTTTGGTAAAAATTCAAATATTTGGCTGAAAATTGAACTCCTCCGTTCGAAATGAAAATATATGATCAAAAATTATTCTTTCTTTTATCGATAATTTATCTTCTTGGTTAATAATTCTTTTTCTTTTAAATTCAACTCTTTTGTTATAAAGTCCTAATTTTTTGTTAAAAATTGAACTCCTTTGTTGACCATTCATTTATTTCCTGTTCGGTTGGAAATTTAACCGTTTTGTTTGAAACTTAAGATTTTATTATTTTCTGTCAAGTGTTGAACTTCTTTGTTTGAAAATTGACCTTTCTTAATTGAAAATTAAACTATTTTGTAAAAAATTTTTTTCTTGTTGGAAACTTTTCTGTTCTGGCTCAAGATTTCACTATTCCATTGAAATATCAATTATTTATTTTTTGTTTGTTGGAAATTAATTTTTCAAATTAAAATTGAATCTTTCCCTTTTCGTTTAAAAACTCAAAAATCGATTTTTTGAAACAATTCCTTTTCATGACATTTGACTTTGTATTATTTTAGAAAAATACACCACATTGTCATTTTTGAACTTATTCCAAGTTTTGGGTTTTCGGAAGAAGAAAAATGAAATTGAAAAGTCTGAATTCAATACAAAAATATAGAATGTAGAAAAAAAATTTTCCAAAAAAACGTGAAATTAAGAATTGTCCTTACAAACAACATATTTTTTAAATAATTGATATAAGTGCCAGTTGATAAGAGCATCCTATAATTCACTAAGAATTGAACTTAAATTTGCTTCAGGGTAATAATATCAAAATAAAATGTGATACTATCAGCCTTTTGTATTTATTTTTAAATTTTTACATTCTTGAAATTCCAATTTATCAGTTGTTCACGATTACCAGAAGAATTATTATCCTAGTTCACAAACTTCACGTTCATTTGTAGTGCTCTCATGGTAACTAATGTGAGCGAAATCTTCTTCATCGACCATGCATCCAATATTACTGTCGGTTCCTGCTGAACCGACGGAGGCTTCCTTGAAGTTTGTACTTATGTTCCTAGATGGAGCCTGCAATGATGAATCTGAAATCATCATTCAAAAGTTTCAGAACTTTTTCGGAAAAAATGTTTTTTCAATAGATGAAACGGATCATTCTTTAGAAAATTCATAACCAGAGTGTGTACCTAACCAAGAAATCTCAGAAACCAGAAAATGACCGGGAATTTGATTCGGAAAGGATCTTTTCTCAAAAACTGATTATTTTTACTTTGGCTTGATGGTTACATAAAAT
>WSXT02132346.1:0-10670 GCA_011762715.2 Neuroterus valhalla
CGCTTACCTACGGAAGGGGGAGGGGGGTCGAAAGTTGCCTAGAATTCGGCTACGTAGTTTATGGACGACCCCTAAAGTCGGACGGTCATGAAATGCAAGTTCAAAATAGAATTTTTGAACAAGAAAAAGGATAACTATATGGTGCTGGAATCGCTGATTAACTAGTAAGAGATTAAAATAATGTTATTACCGTCTCGACAATCTTTTTTTCAAACACGTTTTTCTCGAAACGACTATTTTGAGATTTGCGTACACTCTAGTTAAAAAACTTATAATTATTCTCATATTTAGCAGATACTTTCTTCATATCATTATACCTTCTATTTGAACCTAAATTTATTAGGCGCAAGAAAAGTTATGAAAAAACGTCCAAAAATCAATGTCTCCTGTTTACACACCCATGAAAAATTGAATTTTAATTTTTTTTTATGAAAAGAGGTTCAAATAGAAACTACATATGTGCCGAAGTTAAATTTTGAACCTTAATGATTTCGGATAAAAAGTGTAGTCTCCAGAATGTACACAAGCACCGAGATCCAATTGTGACGCTTTATGGGCAGCAGCCGATATCTTCCATGTTTCTCAATAAAAAAATTGGAAAATTTCACTACTTCTTCCTAAATATATGTACGAAATTTGCACAAAGTATAAATGAATTACATTCATTCCTTCATTGCCAAAAAAATCACGAAAATCGTTACAAAAACTCCTTCCAAAACCTATTTCCCCCCTTAAAGGGTATCAAAAATGAAAAGCGAATTCTCAATTGAGTATAACTTTTTTTCAAAATGCAAAACATTAAAAAGACAATATATGAAATTAAAAAATATATACTTCTTCAGTTAATGGAAAAACCACGATGCGGAGTGGCAGATATTCAGTTTCAAGAAAGTCGCCGAAAAAGATTCATAGTCGGTTCTGAAGGATGGAAAAAGGGAGAAGTCACTTATTAGTAATTGAGCAAAAGAGCCTATTAGTATTTAAATAAAAAAATTGCACCAAAAGTTAAAAAATTTTAAAAAAAAAGTTAAGCATGGACTAAAAATTACTATTTCAGCATAGCAAATTGGTCACCAAAATTAAACAAGACAGCAGTAATTGATGAAATGGGAAGAGCATTTGATGCTTGGAGTGACTATTCTAGACTTAATTTTCGATCAGTCACAAATCCTGATGCAGACATCATAATAAGTTTCAGTCAAGGACCTCATGGTGATGGGTGACTTTTTTTTTCTCGTTTCAAAATAAGGATTATTTGTAAAGTACTATTATTTATATGTATTGTAATATTAAGCTAATTGTTTGATTGCTCTTATTTGCTTCCTTTATAGGTATCCTTTTGATGGGACAGGAAATATTTTGGCACATGCCTTTTTCCCTTATGAATTAGATTCTTTTGGAGGAGATATTCATTTTGACGATGATGAAAAATGGGAGATACGTCCTTCTGACCCTTATGATGGAACAGATTTCTTTTCAGTTGCTGTTCATGAATTGGGTCATAGTTTGGGTCTATCTCATTCCACAATACCAACGTCTATCATGTTTCCATATTACAAGGGCTATACGTCCGCTTTTCAATTAGATTATGATGATCTTCTTGGATTATATGACCTTTATAGTAATTCTACAATTGTATTATTACAGAAAATTTAATCCGAATTTAATTAGCGCATAAAATATCTGTAATTTTATCTCAATAGGCCTAAACCAAAATTTTATTTATTTCAAAATCAACTTTTAGTTTCTCATAAAAAAGAAGACCAAGATTACACGACAAAAACAACCACTGTCGACGTTGACATCACGGAATTGACAACAGAATTGAACATCGAAAGCACATTTTCTCCTGAAACAACATCACAATTTGAAACTTTAGTTTCAACTACGACCAAACAACCAAATTTTCAAAATATAACTTTCATTGGAGATTACGAAACAGTGGAGGAACATCGTCTTCACGAAAATGGAATTCATAACTCAACAATTCCTGATATCTGCGAAGGCAATTTTGACGCAGTTTCAGTATTTAGAAACGAACTCTTTGTTTTCAAAGGCGAAGTGAGAGAAAGGAGAAAATTTATACAATTTTCGACTTCAAATGGAGTCAAGATAAAATTTTTAAATTTTATATGATTTTTTAGTATGTATGGAGATTCCTTCAACGTGGAAGATTAGACAACGATTATCCTGTGAAGTTCCATCAACTATTTCATGGTCTGCCGAGTGATGTGACTAAAATTCATGCCGCTTATGAGAGACAAACTGACTCGAGTATTGTCCTTTTTTATGGTAGGAAAATGAAAAAAAAAGTGGAATGTTAATACAGTTTATAGAGAACTTTCTAATTAAATAAACGTAATTGTGATTAAATAATTAATAAGTTGTAATTAAATAATTTACAGGGGATAAATATTGGATCTACAATGGTGATAAATTTAGTCATGATAGTCCACGTCCGTTATCTGACTACGGTATTTCTATATATATTGATAAAATTGATGCAGCACTTGTTTGGCCCAAATCAGGAAAGACGTATCTATTCAGGTGAATGAACTTTTAAGACTTCCAATTTAACATTTATTTGCATAATGGAAAAGTAAATCATTTCAACTGACTAAATATATAGTTTGAAAGAATACGATGATTATCATATTTTTAGTCAGAATAATGATCGAATTTATACAAGTACAGGGATGACTTATTTTGGACCATCAATGAAACTTTGATGACATTAGATCCCAATTACATTCAAAATATTGAAAAACTGAGTGGAGTCCCAACAAACGTTGACACAGCAATGTCGTGGACGGATGGTAATAATAATTTGTTCAGAAAATAGAATAAATAGTTGCTATAAGGGCAATACTCCAGAGCCTTACAAAATTTTCCATGAATTAACAAGCATTACTCAAATTATATTCTTACATCCTGAGGACATCATAAAGACATCCATGTCAGTCCAATTGATGTCCTAAGGACTTCTGGTGTCCAAAGACGTCTTTAATACATAAGAAGTATTTAATACATCAATTGGACTGACATGAAGGTCTTGGCGATGTCTTTACGACGTCCTCAGGATAACAATGTCTTTTGGCCCACTAGAAGAGTATTTATAACAATAAGGATTGTTAATCTACAACATTTCGTGAGCCTGGATGAATCTTTCAGAAATTTTTTTCATGTTCTTTCAGTGCATATGCATTCATTTTGATCGATTCTAAGTCTGGAAAATTCATTCCTTGCGAGTTAAAAAAGGGTTTTGTTTAATTTTTTTTCCATGTATAACAGAATTTTGCTTCATCAACTTTTTAAATAGGTTTTATTAGAATCCGAAATAGTACAATTCAGTGAAAATTTGACCTTTAACTCAGCATTTTCGAAATTTTCAAAAATAATTTACAGTGTGGCGATTCGGCGGACGATTTTAAATTTCCAGTCATTTCCCTGTTCTTTCCGGTCATGTTTTTCAATTTTCCCGGTGAACTAGGAGTAACATATTTATATTTGTCGCAAAACGCAAACATTGATTTTTATTCATGATGTTCATTCTAAAAATCCTTCAACACAACAGATCAAAAATTGCAAAATAAATCAATTTTGTTGAATAAAATGGAATACTATCAACTTTGAATTCAAAGCAATGACTTGAAGTTATCTGCAGTGTTTTGTTTGTCTCCTAGAGATCTTAAATATTTAAATTTGTTCTTGTTATTGATCAGTCAGATAGTTCTGTCACGTTATATTCTCATCCTTTCGTTTTAATAAATCAATGTTATATTACCAGATTTTTCTCAATAAATATATTTGCAACATGGTAGCAGAGCGTTGTTACAGATATTAAGAGAAATAATTGATTTAAATTGTGAGCTATCTGAGCCTGGAATTGAAAGGTTGTGTCCTTTGTGAATTATCGTTACCAGCAACCAGGATGGAATCTAATAAGTTTGTTTTACCAACCTTGACCAAAGAAAACTTTCAACGATGGAAGTATGATGTACAGGTTGCGCTTGAAGCATTGGAGATTTTTGGGGTGGTCGATGGGACAGTGGTGAAACCTGAAGCGGATGAAGTGGCGATAGCAAAATGGAAGATGGATGATGCGAAAGCTAGAGGTGTTATCAGTTCAACATTAGAAGAATTACATCATTCAATGATAAGGGCATGCTTGACCGCTAAAGAAATGTGGCAAAAGTTAATTGGATTATTTGAACGTAGCTCTACAAATACGAAAGTTGTGACACAGCAAGAATACTACGCATACAAATTTAATCAAGGTATGACTGTGTCAACATATATGAGTGATCTTAATGTAATTATTCAGAAATTGAATGCTCTTGGTGAAAATTTTCAAGAAAATTCCATTATTGCAAGAATCATTAATGATCTTCCATCTGATTTTGAGCATTTTAAGCACTCATGGAACTTGGCCTTTGCAACAAATAATCAATTAACTCGAGATGTCTCAGAGCAGCAATTGTTGCTAATTGAAGAAGCTTTAGTTAAAAAGGATGTTGTTGTTAAAACTGAAGCCTCCATTTCAAGAAGAGGAGATAGGTGGAAGAAGAATTCAAAGAAGACAATCACTTGTTATCAATGTCACCAAGAAAGGCATATAAGAAAAGAATGCCCACAATTATTGAAAAGAATGAGTAATTCATCTACTTCAGGGATTGATTTGGCTAAATTTACAGAAGGATTTTTTGCTGGAATTTCATTATACGAAGAAAGTGAAAAATGGTATGGAGATAGTGGGGCTTCTCATCATATGAAAAGGTATCGTGAATGGTTTGACTCGTATGAACCCCTAAATCCACCAATAAAAATCTGTATTGCTGATATGACAAGATTTTAATTGGTGTTGGGAAAGGAAAAATCAATGTGGAAGCTTTTAACGGACAAAACTGGATAAAAACTAAACCTAATGATGTACTCTACGTACCGAATTTAGGAATTGCAAATTTGTTTTCAATGTCTAAAGCATATGTGACAGGGGGTTGGAAATATTTGGAGATTCAAAAGTAATAGGCTTAAAAACTAAGAGCACTAAGGAAATAGTTTTACTTGGGAAACGCAACGGAAATGTATGGACTCTGTTACTTCGAAGGGAACATTCGCCCATGAGGATGACTTCGCAGAATATCCAATCGGAACATCAGGATAAAGCATCTGGAGCCTTAGATACAAGAATACGAATTTGGCACGAGAGATTAGGCCATGTAACTGTGAGTAAAATCAAAACTATGCCTTCTAAAGATGCAGTTATAGGTTTAAAAATTACAGGAGAGGATAATTCTTTCTGTCGAGGATGCACACTCGGAGGATTAACAAAGAAACCTTTCAGATCGATTCAGAGGAGAGAGTGTGAACCTGGCGAGTTCATACATTCTGATCTTTGTGGACCCATGCGAACTCAATCAATCAGTCGATGTGTGTACTACGTGGAATTCAAGGACGAAAGTTCAGCGTATAGAAAAGTCTATTTTTTGAAAAATAAAAATCAATGCTTAGGTAAATCTAAGCAATTCTGTGCTTTAGTTGAAGATGAAACTAAGCGGAAAATAAGACGTTTGAGATCTGATAATGGGACAGAGTACGTTAACAAGGAATTTGAAGACTTTTTGCGTGAAAAAGAGATTCGTGATGAAAGAACAGTTCCAGCAAATCCTCAAATGAATGAATTAGCTGAACGGGAGAATAGAACTTTGGTGGAACTTGCTAGGTCGATTTTATTGCCTAATGATCTTCCAACAAAACTGTGGGCTGAAGCAGTTTCAACCGCAGCGTACTTGATGTATCGAGTCGTCAATAAATAAGAAACGAGGAGAACTCCGTAGAATTATGGTTTGGTCCAAAACCAGATGTATCTCATTTAAGAGTTTTTGGTGCAGAAGCATATAGTCATGTCCCTAAAGAATCTCGTTCTAAGTGGGAGGCTAAAGCAAAAGAAATGAGATTTGTTGGTTACACGGATTCCAATAATATCTTTCATCTCTGGGATCCAAGTACAGATGATATTATTGTATCAAGGGATGTCTGTTTTAAAGAAGTTCCGACCACAGAAGTTGTACAACTTGTAGATATCAAGCCAGAAGCTCAGATGAAAACTCAAAGCGAAACAAGATTGCAAGGGAATCAAGAGAGTCACCATAGAAATATGACACAGCTGAAAATTTGGAAAGTGAAGATGTATTCGATTCTGATTCTGACGAAGATGAATTTGAGAAAACTATCGTTACATCGACTCCGGAGCCACAGAAAGTTAGAGGCCCAGGAAGAACGAAAAGGTTCTAGAGTTCTAAACGACAAAGCTCCTATCCCTCATCCTATGGTGCGTAGAAGTCAGCTCCCGTTACCTTCTATATTTGCACTTATCGCTGAATCGGAAATAGAAGAACAAAGAAATTATAAAGAAGCAATTACATGCAAGAATTATAAAGATTGGAAGAAGGCAATGGACGACGAGTATTCTTCACTAATCGAACATCAGACATGGGAACTTATTGAATTACCATCAGATAGGAAGGCGATTAAATCGAAATGGATTTACAAAGTTAAAAGAGATGTTGATGACTCGATTAAAAGATTCAAGGCTCGAATGGTTGCAAAAGGTTATAGTCAAAAAGAAGGGTTTGATTATCAAGAAACTTTTTCTCCTGTCACCCGACATGATTCAATAAGGACTATTCTAGCCGTAGCAGCTTGTCAGGATATGGAAATTATTCAGTTTGATGTGAAAACAGCATTTTTGTATGGAGACATCGATTTCGAAATATACATGGAACAACCTGAAGGATTTAGTGACGGTTAAGATCGTGTTTGTCTGTTGAGAAAGGGTTTGTACGGACTCAAACAAAGTCCTCGTCAGTGGAACAAGAAGTTAGACAATTTTCTCAAGCTTCATGGTTTTTGTCGGAGTTTAAGCGATCCATGTATATATGTATCGGAAAGTTTAACGTCACTTTCGATTCTTGCCTTGTACGTAGATGATGGATTGCTTTGCTGCACTTCGAAATTGGAACTGTTTTAAATACTTCACGATTTGAAAACTGAACTTTCCATTACTGAAGAAGAAGCTAAGTTTTATATAGGCTCTCATATTGAAAGAAATCGAGCAGATAAAATAATTAGTATTAATCAGAAACGCTGTATCGAAAATATTATTGATCGATTTAAAATGTCTGATTGTAAGCCTGTTTCAACACCTGGAGATCCACACATGAAACTAACTAATTCAATGTGTCCAGTTAGTTACAAACGAGGAGATCAAAGAAATGTCTGGAATTCCATTTCGAGAAGCAATAGGCAGTTTGATGTACGCTGCTATGATGAGTCGTCCTGACATAGCATTTGCTGTTTCAAAAGCTTCTCAATTTATGGAAAATCCTGGTCCTGGTCACTGGAAATCAGTAAAACGGATTCCTCGTTACTTGAAAGGAACGATCGACATGAAAATTACTTATGATGGAAAACACGAACATCTACGGAAACTAGTAGGATATTGTGATGCTGATTTCGCAGGAGACATTGATTCTCGAAAATCTACTTCTGGCTATATTTTCTTATTAGGAGGGTCCCCAATCACTTGGATGTCAAGAAAGCAATCCATAGTTGCGCAGAGCACAACTGAAGCCGAATATATTGCATTAGATGAAGCTGGAAAGGAAGCAGCATGGTTGAGGCAACTACTTTCGGACGTCAAATGCAATCAAAAACAATCCACCGTTATTTATTGCGAAAAACCAATCCACAATAAAATTAGTGCGGAATCCTGAATTTCATCGTCGAACGAAACACATAATCGATGTTCGATTTCACTTTATTAGGAACCTCAATAATGAACAAGTTATTGATGTTAAATTTGTACCTACAATGGACCAAGCTGCAGATATCTTCACTAAAGATTTATTTAAACCGTTATTCGAATCTTGTTTGAAGAAACTCAAGATGAAGGAAGTTGACAGCAAGTGGGAGTGTTGAATAAAATGGAATACTATCAACTTTGAATTCAGAGCAATGACTTGAAGTTATCTGCAGTGTTTTGTTTGTCTCCTAGAGATCTTAAATATTTAAATTTGTTCTTGTTATTGATCAGTCAGATAGTTCTGTCACGTTATATTCTCATCCTTTCGTTTTATTAAATCAATGTTATATTACCAGATTTTTCTCAATAAATATATTTGCAACAAATTTTGAGAAGAATAATCTAATTTTCAACCAGAAAAATAGCATTTTTTCACAAAAATTGAAACAGTTAACTTACAATTGAAAAAATAAATTTACGATAGCAAAAAAAACTGATTTCTAACAAAAGAGTTCTTTTTTCAAACGATATGATGAATTTTTGAATAACATTATGAATCTTTAACCAGAACAGATAAATTTCAGAACAAAAATTTGAATTTACAACTAAAAAGATAAATAGCTGACTAAAGCGCTTCAATTTCAAACCATGAAGGTGAATATTCAAACAAGAAGAATTATTCCCAAATAAGAAGAATCATTTTCTAAGAAAAAATATAATGTTCCAACAAAATAGTCGAATTTCAAAGTCAAAAAATAATCATTTTCAACCAAAAATGGAACAGTAACATTTTTAGTTTAGAAAATCAATTTTAAACTAAGCATAAGTGTTTTATACTAAAAAAAAAAGAATTTTTAACTGAAGGAGTTACATCTTCAAATATATAAATTAACTTCCACTGAAGAAGATTATTAAATGAAAATTTGAATACTCAAATTTTAAATTGAAAAAAAAAGTTTTAACTAAACAAATAGATTTTTAAAAGAAACTATGGAATTTTCAATTGAAATAAGTTAAATTTTCGGTAAAAGAATTACTTGTAACGAAAAAGCAAACTATCAACAAACAAAAAAAAACTGTCCGACAAATTATTACATTTATGCACAAAATAACGAAGAATCAAATGAAATTGTAAATTGCTAACTGAAGTAATTAAATTTTAAACCAGAAAGACGAATATTTACCTGAAATGATGAACATTTAACTAGAATATTTCAATTTTAGACGCAAAATTAATTTTCAACCAAAAAATAAATTTTTTCAACGGAATGGTTGAAATTCGAACCAAGGAAACAAAAATTTTCAAACAAAAATGGAATAGTGACATTCTTGGCTAGAAAAATTAATTTCAAACTAAACATAAGAGTTTTCGATGAGATGAATGTTCGACTAGAATGAAAAATGTTTGACTGTATAACTTGAATTGTTAACCGTAAGAATTTATGAAGAAGACAGATATTAACTTCCGAAGAAAAAGATAATTTTCTACAAAAAATCGATTTTTCAACAAAATATGTGAAGTTGCAACGAGATGATTGAATTTTTAATTCAAAAAGATGATTTTTCACCGAAGTGTTGAATTTTGAACTAGAAAAGATCAATTTTTCACTAAAAATGAAACAGTTGAATTTTCAGTTGAAGTGATTGATAAATACTTCAACTAACCAAATATATAACCAAACAGATAAATTTTCCAGGTATAATGATGAACCTTCAACGGGAATAGATGTATTTTCATCAAAAAGATGAATTTTTGACCATACAGAATAATTTTCTACAGAAAAGGCGAATTTTCAACAAAATATGTGAAGTTTCAACAAGATAATTGAATTTTTAATCTAAAAATACGAATCTCCACCGAAATGTTGAATTTTGAACTATAAAAGATCAATTTTTCACTAAAAATGAAACAGTTGAATTTTCACTAGAAGTAATTGATAAATACTTCAGATAACCAAACAGATAAATTTTCAGGTGTAATGATGAATCTTCAACGAGAATATATGTATTTTAATCAAAAAGATGAATTTTTGACCATAGAGAATAATTTTCTACAAAGAAGGCGAATTTTCCACGAAGTACCTCAAAGAAATAGTTTAATTTTCAAATTCAAAAATAAATGTTGAACTAAATACAGGGTGCACAGCGTAAAATGAGGTCAAAAAAGGGGAAATAGGGTGGATTTTTCACGAAAAAGGGGAAAAAATTAAACATTTATTTTTACAAGTAGAAATGAAGAAAACAATTTTTCTAAAAGAAATGTCATATTTTTATTCAATTCTATTTACTTATAATGTCCTATTCAGTCAAATTTCCCAAATACACTTAATATTTAAAATTCAAAAATACATTCAACATTTTTTGGTCCTTGCTGTAGATAAATATATTTATTTATATGACCTAAACAGAGTTTACACTAATTAGTCCTTGTGCACAGCCCAGTAAGGAAGATATTTCATATCTAAATACGAAGAGTAAAATATATCTTTGTCTACTGAAAGAACTATATATTGCAAGGCAAAACGCTAACACCTTTATCAAAATTCGAAGGCGTGAAAATTAAAGTTTCCGATGGCTTAACTAGATCTAATAAAAAGGTAGGTACAAGCAAAGCAAGAAAACAAAAACTTCCTATGTTTTCTTCTTTTTGTTCTGAACGACCGAATTTATAATGCTGGACTTTTTCTTCTGTATACTTTGCTTTAATTTGTCTACCTCACTTCTTTCATCTTTCTCTGTTTTTCGAAATTTCTCTAAACTGTTGATCATTTCCCGTATAACTGCATTTTCCGCTTTCGTGTTTACTCCTCTTTTTAATGCATTTTGCATCGATTCAGCATCTCTTGCAACATTTTTGTATGATTCT
>WSXT02132368.1:0-24792 GCA_011762715.2 Neuroterus valhalla
TATATATATATATATAAATATTACGAAAACATTATAGTATCTCCAATCGAAGAATATGTAGCAACAATCATGCAAGAACATAATGGCTGTGGTTCAAAATTGGGATATCGATCAATGTGGCCTAGGCGAAGAGGAAGGTTTAATTTGACTGACAAAGAAACTGATCAAATTATCGATTCTGGAGAAAAGTATTGTGACATGAAAGTTGGACAATCAGCCTTTAGTAATTTGTTACTATCATTTGAAGTGTGTACAAGATTTACGATGTATGCCTTAAGTCATCAGGTCTGATAGAGGAACTGGAAGAAGTTAAAAGTAAAGCTAAACATACAGCACAGTTGGTGCAAACACAGAATTTTGTAGCGCAGTTTTAGCTACATTTACCGATAATCTTTGAACCTTCATTTATACATCTGGGAACCTCTGCATCCATCTTCCTGACAGCAGTGGATAAACTTACAAGATACACGAGATAATCAACTTGTTCTACCCTCTCTTAATTTAAGGCAATATTGCATATTGTTTTCGCACCCTTGCTTTCGAACACAAAAGTTTTTGTTCTATTAACGTTAATCTTAAGACCCATGCTCCTCATGCTGGTATCCAGTCTGATCATCTTTTTCTGCAGATTATTGGCAGATTATGCCGTAAGAATCTTGTCATCTGCGAACACAAGGCCACGAACTTTGACTGCCCTAAGATCAACACCTTCTTCTTCAAAGAGATACATTCTCAGACATTTGTCCATGCCCATATCAACCATTCAAGAGGAGATTACGCATCCTTGCTCAACACCCTGCTCAATATCAAACCAGTCGCTTAGTTGTCCATTCACTCTCACACTCGCTTTACTACCATTATATATTGCTTGTATTGCTTTCAAAAGCCAACCGGTCTCTCCATACTCTTTCGAGACTTCCCAACATGTAGCTCTATCAATCTTGTCCAAAGCTTTTTCCAGATCAACGAATGCACAAAAAACTTGTTTGAATACTCTTCCACTCTTCTCTGTGATCTTTCTCAAGCTAAATATCTGATCCATACATAATCTCCCTGTCATGTAGCCACATTGAAATTCCTGGAGCCCAACATTTTCTTGTCTACGTCACGGTTGTCATGTTCTATTGCCCCACCTTCATACAGCTTCTTGAAGAAAGCACCCATACAGTCTCTAATTTGGTCCAAATCCTATATCATTTCACCATCAGCATTCTTCATCCCGATTACCTCACTGCTAGTATTTTCTTTCCTAGTGTTCTTGACCCATTTCCAAAATAGTTTCATGTTTCCTTCAAAATAATTCTTGTCCATCTCTGTTTTCCAATCTTCTTTGTGATGTCCTAAATATCTATCCAGCTTTTCACGATATTCTATTTGTACTTTTGGTTTTTTCAGATTCTCTGTCCTCACTCACGCCTGCTTTGATTCATTATTAGATCTCCTTCTTTCCCATTAATGACTTAGGATTTCTTTTTAAACTGTGAGGCAGTGGTTTATCTCCATTACTGTTCGTTTTTGAGCCTCTGAAATAATCGAATACTACTTTGTCGGTAGCTCCAAGTCGACAGAATTGTATGTTCCAGTTCAAGATCATTTTCCACTTCATTTATCTCACATCCCATCTTCTTTGTTTCTAGTACACACTAAAGATCTAGCTCTCTTATGCGCATAATGCCTCGAAATTCCTTTTCCTTTGGATCATTTACGACTCTGGCATTCTACACACCCAGTCCCCATTGATTACCTGAAACTTCTCCGGGGGCACGCGGTCTGTTAGTAAAAGTATCAGTCCTGTCATTTGAGGCTAAATTATCATTTTTGTTACCCATTATGTGGAGTACACACTAAACCACTAACTTCAAGCGAGAGAATGTTCCGTAATTAAGATCTTATCCAAACATAGAGCCTAATCGTTATAAGTTGGTGTATCGAAGCATAACGTCAGTTCCACCAAACGTCTGTAATGTTAAGGAGTGTACGACTGAGAAGGAGAAATAACAAATAGACACAGAACAAAACGAGTTATTATTGATTGGTAACACACTGAAGAGGTTATTAGTCACCTGCAGTTTTACCTTGGAAAGGGTTAAGGCCGAGATTGTGTTCAGGAATGTAAAGGAAATTCAGAAACGCTCAAATTCCTGAGATATTCTAAAAAGAACTCCTTTTTCAAGTTGTGAAATAAACGCGTGTTCAGGAGACCGATAGAGACGTGATTCTTATCGAACCATCTCGTCGACGCGACGTAGATGCCAAAATACGAACTAGTTGAATTGCGGACCAAATAATTTAGCTCATTTGAAGAAGAACTTCAATATACCATTTAATCTAAGTATCCTATAATATATTACTATGCGTGTTCCAGAACTGACTGCTTCTGTTCATTTCATCGCTAAATGTCATAATTGATCAAAATGAACCGGCTTCTATATACAAAGCAACTTTCATCTTTGTCTCTTATGAAGACTTACTTGAACTTGATTCTATATTGCATTTAGAAGTTGAAATTCATTTTATGATACATTTCATCTTCAGTTCGACTTCATAGACATTGATAGTAGATAATAGGAGAATAAACTCAATGCCTATAATTAATATTATGACTGAGATAAAGACTACTTTCCATATATGTGTAAAGAGACAGAAATACAAATACAATGTTTCTTTCGTTTCGAATTAAATCAAGAGGTCACTCAAGCTCCATGAAGTCGATTCTTATCATCTGTGATTTATTGTGATGTTTTGATCGAAATTTTCTTATCAGATTTTTCCAAATTAATCATGTGATTATATCGAATACATTCCATCAAAGACTATCGATCACATAATACTAATATCCTATTGAATGATTCAATGAATGTATTTGGCGAGAGAATTCCAATTCCGGATTGAGCGACCTCAAAAAGAATAAAAAAGCCAAGACAATGGAACTGAGCTGACGCGCTGTTGCCGTGTTCTTTGACCGTCGTGCCATTTTGCCTAAAGATGGCTGATTTTGTAATATTTTTTAAGTGATTTCTTACGGTGCTTTGGCTCCGAAGGGAAAGCTTACGCCCTTAAAAATGTTTCGTTTAGTATGTAAATCAACTGTTATCGATGCAATGCAATGCACTGGATGTCGGAAGTCTTATCACACAGGCTGTGCTGACCTACAAACACTCTCGCGAATGGCGCCTTTGCAAAATATTGTTTGCCGCTAAAACCTCGTACTCCGATATTGCTTCAACCGGAATCGGCACTAGTACCGCTGACAACCCAGGATACTGAGCGTATAATCAATCAAGGGTTCGCTGACGTTAAACCACACGTGAATGGAGTCTCTACAAGAGTTGCCTCGCTATTGTCAGCATTTGACACTATGAACGATAAAATTGACAATGTTGTTTAAGGGATTGACAAAACGGAAAAATTGGTAGATGTTTTCAACTCCAGGATGACCACAGCTGAAAGGTACGCTTGAAAATTAAAAAGTCTTCAGTTATCTTTACCCGTTGTTGTTGACAAAACACTTACTCGTCAGTGTCTAGCAAAAGTTGAGCAAAGGTTTGCATGGATAAATAAGCTTATCCAATTCAGCCTTCCTGAACATGATTCTCCTTCGCTCTTGCATGCAGTCTGTGATGCAAAGAAGAGTGCTGTAAGCAAGAAACGGTTATTCTCGATTGGGATTTCTCTCGATCGAACAATGACGCAGGTAGAAGAAATGGATTCACCAAAGGAGGAGCTTGACACATATGTCGTCTGAACGGAGGAGAATATCCCTGACTTTCAGAGATTCGATACCTGCGATAACGCAAATGCGCAATCGCACGAATTCATCGTTGCCGATAAAAATCATCCAGTCAGGTGGCGACTACGGAGTGTGTATTGTCAGAGATTTTATCGATATCCCTACTTCTAAGGTCCACGTAAGTAACTCTGATATACTGAACCATGTCTATTATCGAAACGGCAGGGGCTTAGGCACTAAGTTGTTTCTACTTGGTCAAGTATTTCCATCAAACTCCTATAATATTTTTGTTTTTCCTGAGACATGGCTTGAAAATAGAATTAACTCTGAAGAATGGGGCTCCTTCGGTTCTAATGTCTTCCGTTGTGATAGGAGTTATTTGACGAGTGACTACTCTCGTAGGGTTAATGTCTTAATTGCTTTGTTATCAAGTCTAGGGTGTGTTCAGGTTCACACAAGTATTTAGACGGTGGAACATTTGTTTGTTAGATTTTCCACCTCTTCTATCCTTTACATCATCAGTGTTTCATACATCTCACCTAATGCAAGTATTGATAAAGAGAGCTGGTGAAAGCGATGGGTATGAAAGTGAGAATAAATGTATGAACAGGACATGACGATACAGAGACAACATGACACGGTGTCTCCAGAGGGAAGTAATGCTAACGCAGTTCCCCTCTGAAGAACAGAGAATGGTGGATATTACTCCCTCCTTTGTCCGGAGACCTAGTCTTTGGGCCAGGAGAAAGCAGGTTTAGACGGTCCGGTCGGCTCCGATGTCTCGGCGGCCACAACCGCCCATCCTGAGGAGACCGATCACTCCGTCACACGGTGGGAAAGCGGGACAGCGGGTCCTCCCGCTGCCGCGCTTGACAATCAGGTCCATCGAGAATTCGCCTGTTTTTTAACAACAACAAAATATTTTAAAAATGCAAGTATTGATAAATACTTTGATTCATACACACGCCTCATACGTCGTACACATTGTACGGCGTGTGAGGATGTAGTAAGTCCCTTTCTTGATATCACTGTCTCTATCTTTGGTGATTATATTTTTACCTATGCTTCATAGAATACAATCCTGGTCAGCATCCTAGTTGCATCCCTGAACCTGGCTCATTGCAAATGCGGAACGATATTTTGACATCTGTTCAAATTCTTTGGAATGTTTGAATTAATTGCAAATCAACAGTATCAGGAATACTCATTGTTCTCTTTTGGACTTGCTTTTTATTAACGCTTAACGTTTTGATTGAAAGATATCAGCTGATTCGCTTCTAGCTGATGACATCGCTGTGATCAACAACTTCCTTTACGAGGTAGACTGGAATTGTATATTTGACAACACTGCAGTTGACGCTGCGCTGCAGTCTGAGTTGGGAATAAAAACTCAAAGGTATTCCTGGCAACATCTGGGGTATCATATAGGTCGCATCTTGAACCACTCTTTTTTATCCTTCCTTGTCAACGATGCTGTAGCCGTTGTTAAATTTGGTTCCTTTCTGTTCTATGCTGAAGACTTAAAAATGTATAAAATAATTTGCTCTTTAATGGATTGCATTGAACTACAAATTGATCTCAATAGATCGCAGGACTGGTGCTCTTTGGATAGGTTGCGGATAAACACTAAGAACTGCTCAATAATTTCCTTCACGCGAAAAAATAACAATAAGGCATGATTTTATGAATTTTGATGAGGTCTTACTCGGGATGATGCCAGTTCGAGACCTAGGGCTCATTTCGGAAGAAGAACTTTCCTACAATGACCAGGTTTCTGATGCTCTACATAAAGCTCTCAGATCTCTGAGCTTCTTTTCCAGAAACTCTTCGATTATAAGAAATTCGCTAGGGCTTGAGACATTATTTTTTTCTCTTATTTGTCCAAATGTTGCATATCCAACTGTTATCTGGTCTCATTTCAATTTAATGATCTATAAAATTAGACTCGAGAGAGTTCAGAATCGTTCCCTCCGCTTAACGGATAGACTCTTGGGAATAGCGATGAATAGACGTGACCATAACTACAATGGAATCAGAGCATTATTAAACCTGCCAATAAAAGCGTTGAGATTTGTATTCCCCGATTCATGTTTGCATCAAAACGTACTAAATAACAAAATTGACTGCTCTGTTATTCTTGTTTAAACTGAATGACAAACTCCAGCAATGTCTCTCCGTAACAATACATTGTTTAAGCTACCCTCGCATCGAACTAATTACAGATTGAACTCTGTGCTCACGCGTATTTGTGGGAAAGCTAATTTGTACAAAAATGTGCTTGACTTCTTTAATACCTCTACATATTGCTTCAGAAGCATGTTGCGTGGACTTGTCTAATGTTAGTACATTGCTCTATTTGAAATGAAAGAGAAAATGATCTCGGAAAGAGCCGTAGCCAACATCAAAGAATTTAAATTTTTACTTTAATCCGAAACTCAATGCTTTACAAGGAAATCCCTGTTGCTCTTAAGAATTCGGAAATTTCATAGAGAAGCGCATAGTTTATGAAACGACAGTAGAGGAACAATATCCTAAATATTAGCATTTTCTCAAAGAAGTTAGTGATTGGGTAGTTTACTGAATTAGGTCAAGAAAATGCACTTTTGCAATGTATGTGCATGCGCGTTTGTTACTTAGCTCTTTCACACGCACTGTTCTCTCGACGTTTCTGCGCTACTCTTTTCTTCAGACTAACCTCAAACAATAGTAATAAGCTAACTAGAGAGTCCAAATACCATACTCCATTGCATGAAATATCTTGTTATAGAGGCTACTTCAGACAAGCCGTTCTCGGTTGCGGTTGGACTCTCGGCCAATCAGCGCGTACTCGGTCCCGGTTCGAGTGCCGTTCGCAACCGTAGCCAATGAGAGCGCTCGCTGAAGCCACGAGGCTAGTCAGTTGTTTCTCGAGCTTGTTGTTTGAAAATAGTAAACGTCACTCACGTCATTTATTCTATGAACTGCGTATGCGTCCGAATGACAATAGTTAATCTGCATCAGCGTAGTGTGAGCTGCATCGGTCAACCGAGAACCGAACCGGACCGGCAACACGCAACCGAGAACGGCTAGTCTAAATTGGCCTTGAGGTAGCGAATTCTGTTCACGGCCTCGCATGTTTTTAGACAGAATTTTTAAACAGATTTTTCCATTGGAATTTTTCCGTTTACAAGTTTATCAAATTAGAATTCAATGTTATTGGATAAGATAAAATTTTTTTTTGAGATTTCGACGTGATGCGATTCTACATTCTGAAATTTCTTGCCAAATTCTTCCGTCGAAAGTGACTTATTTACCCTGAAAGAACTTTTTGATGCCATTAGAGAAGAAACCAATTCTCCTAGAAACTTTTTTTCCGTCCATGAGAAGAAGTTTGAATTCTGCTCTTGTTATTTTCTTCCCTTCCTTTACGAGAACTTCCATTCGCTTCTTAATAGTGACTTTCCGGAATCAAACAAACTCTCTGACTTTCAGTGAGAAATTGTGGAAAAAAATATCTAGGGCTTCATTCAGCGTTCTTTTCTTAACATGACATTGCAAGAGATAACCCAACACTGAATAAACAATGTGATGCTTAATTAAAATTATGATGTAACCCCAATTATAATCAGTGATAGGAAAAAACCTTGAGATAGTATGTATACAAGACAGATCAGAATATTTATACGTAGCGCTGTTTGCGGATTTCTCTGTTAATGAGTTCTTTGATACATCCAAGAAAATGAGGACAATATATACTTTGGCTTGCACCTTCATCTTTATACTCAATTATGATGGTGAGTACTGAATAAATATTCATTTCATAATTGTGGATATTCTATGTGTATAGACAAGCGGTGAATCTATTAACTTCGGGCATGCAACCGATTTTAGAGTAAGATTTTTTTTGCCGAATATTCCAAATAATTGGGGGGAGGCATTATCTCAAATTTCGACAGAAACGTTTCTTGATGGTTTTTCCGAAATAAAATGCTGTACGGGAATTGTGAACTCAGCGTGGTTTATTCAATTTCGTGCTGAGGCAAGATATAATAGATAAAGTGTGTAAATATTTCTCATTTCTCGCCTTGAGAGCATGATAGGCACAAACACATTGATAAAGGTGATGTAGAGTTTATTTACATTTTGCATTTGAAGGAGTCTTCATTGCTTCATTGATGATGTGTTCGCTGTGTTACTAATGACACAGCTTCACACAAAAAATCGATGAAATACGCTTGGTTTAAGACTATGTCTATTATATGTTTCGGGGCTCGCTATATCCGAATTTGCTATATCCGGGCATGTGACACAGTCAAATTCCTACATCCACTTGAATCGCAGTTTTAAAGGAAAATGATTTCTGAAATTTTTTTTCCAAAACTCTGATTCAAATAGATGTAGGAATTCGACTGTGTGACATGCCCTCGAATGGACCCCGAAGAAGAACTAAATTTGTGTATGCATTTCTTAAATTTATATTGAAATGGCCAGTTGGTCGTGGGGGCTAAGGCATGCGCTTTAGGCCCACGCCGGCTGGTTGCGGGTTCCGATTCCCGCCGTGCACTCTGGAAGAGCTTCGGCGGCCCACGCGGTAAACAATTGCCTAGCAAGGGAGTGTTCATCTCCGGAAAGTCGTGGAACCGGTACCTCTTGAGAAAAAGGTTACTCTAAGTACTTGGGTCTGGGGTTCTTGGTGGTTCGGAACCCACCTTAAGCTGTAGGCCCCCCTCCCTTACTTACTACTAAGGTAGTGGTAGGGTGTGTAAAGGAATGGTGGAGAGGTTCGAGGTGGAGAGTACAAACTCAGTTCTATCAAACACCCCAATTTCCTATTCTTCAGGAAAAAGAAGTACAAAGTTACTGAATTCGTGAAGCTTTCGAATTTTTCTCTAACACTCTATGAAGCTGCATGCAGGCTGATCCTATAGTGATCCTATGCCTGGGATGTTTAGATTTTCTTATTGGTCCCAACATTTTACCCACATCGCAGACCTCGTTCAATTCTGCTATTCCAGATGCAAGTTTCGGGAATCTTAAGCTGCGGTGAGCAGTGTGTTTTGCTGCTCATGAAGATCTGTTCTAGTTCATCGTGGTTTAGTTTCCACTTGATTTTTCAGGCATGGTGCTTGGATTTCTGAAGTCGTAACTGGATTTGCTGCATCCTCGCTGGTAGAACATACCGTATCTGCAGATTTCGGGTTGAAAGAAGTTCGGTGGTCCTAGCGTTTATTTTGTCCAGATGCTGAATGAAGTGAAAGGATTTGCAATTGCTCTTCTGATGTTGTGTATTGCAGTATGTGCGAATTACTAGGTCGCTCTCATTGCCACCGCTTACTTTTGGTGATTCCGCTTGTGCACAGTTTTGTACTCTCATGCAAATTTTCACAGAGGCTCCTGCCATATCCGAACACTTGGCATGAGCGACAGTGTTGAAGACGTGTGCTTTTTCGAATCTTCGCTTAGTATATTCTTACAGATTTGGATTTTCTAGAGGCTCCCTGTGACTTATTATGATAATTTCATATGTTAAGAAAACCCAAAAGAGGTCTTTCTTGTTCCCTGTGACGGGCATCATTGGTAATCCCTCAGCCACTATATGTCTTAGTTTTCCAACTTCGAACAGGTGTATGAAGTTGAAAGAATCGCTATTGTTCAATTTGTTACTCATTATTGGATAGTGAACCCATATAATGGAAAATCGTAAGCCTTTGGGAGTATTATTATCATTCTTATAAACCATTAGGCCAAGTCCTTTTGACATGAGGGATTTTGAGCAAGGAATGTGTAGGACAAGGAATCATGGATAGGTATTAGATCAGTCTTAGAATTTATTGCGTGTTATTTGCGAACTTAAGAAAATCTGATTTCATTTCGAATGTTATTTCTTAATCCAAAACCTTCGCTTAAGATCCTTGCATACATCTCTTGTTTCTCTCACATCCATGAATCTTCTTATACAAGCTCTTGTGTTTCTGCGCCTCCTAACATTTCTCCTCTTTGAGGTCTCATTCACACATTCTATCCATTCCTCCTTTAGTCTGCCTCTAGGTACGCTGTTATGCACCCTACCTAAATACACTTGCTTTGTTGATCATTCTTCATTCTGTTGCTCAACATGACCAAGCCATCTCAGAAAATTTCCTTCGCCCTTGTCAAACACTGTTTTTTGCACACCATGTTATCCATGTATCTATTAAACACCCAAGGAGACATAACACATCCTTGCCCAACGCTTTGCTTAATATCTAACCAATCACTTAGTTGTCCATTTTCTCTCACAATCGCTTTGCTGCCATTATACATTGCTGCTATTACACTAAGAAACCACCCAGTCAGTTCATATTCTTATGAGATTCTCTGAAGTTTAGCTCTACCCACCTCGCCGGAAGCTTTTCCTAGATCAACAAATGCACAGAAAACTTGATCTGTCTCAAGTTTATTATCTGATTGGCATATGATCTCCCTGGCACTCAAGCATTTCAGAGGTAATACCATCCACACCGGCAGCTTTACCATTTTTTTGGTTTTTAATTACGGCAATAACGTCGGCGATACCGATTCTGCTTGAGCTACTCATACAGTCTTTGATTTAGTCCGAATTCTGTACCATTTCACCATCAGCATTCTTGGTTCCGACTACCTCAGTGCTAGTGTCCTTGCTTGCTTTTACTATTATATTTGCATTCTCCTTCTTATCCCTATAATCATTTACTACTCTAGTCCTTTCTTCATTACTAAGACTCCTAATATAAAACGTTCTCGAGTACGCTTCTTTTTTCTCGTTGACTGCCATTCGCCTTTCGCCATTCCATCACGCTTCACTAGACTTTCTTCCTACAGTTTTCTTCCCCTTCCATCCTTGACCTTGGTTCATTTCTGGAACTGTTAGATGTTGATCCGATCCGTATTCAGAACCTTAAGTCGCTCTTGTTCCTTTAATAAGTCCTCTCAGTCTTTCGTCCACAACAACAAAGTAGATCATACTACGGCTTTTGCTTCTGCACCAAGTATACATGTGTATCATTTTATGCCTCAACCGCGCGCTTGTATAAACCCTTTTCTAAGCATAAACTGATCCACTTATCCCCATAAGCGTTCATTTTCAGGTCTCCAAAATGACCGAGTACTCTGTCAATACCTTCGCGTTGCACATCAACTCAACCGTTCATGCCTCCAAGTAATATTATTCTTTTGCCCGAATCAAATGTCTCTATTATATCATTCAACGAGTCCCTTGAAGTTTCTTGTGCCTCTTTACTGTCACCATCAACAGGAGCATAGCGTGCTAGAATAATCAGCCTTCTGCACCCTGCCCTCATCATCACCCAACATAATCTAGGAGATACACACCCATACATTTTGACATGCTTCTTTGCTTTCCCATTCATAATTAGACCGACTCCTTGGTTACCGTGTGATTCCTTGTCTACTCCTGGCTTAAGTTCGAGACCTTTCTCCACCTTATTATTCTCACATCCTTTTTTCTTTGTTTCTGGTACAGTCACAATATCAAGCTTCCTTACGCGCATAGTATCCCGCAATTCCTTTTTCTTTTATTCCACACACCCACTCTCCTTTTATTACCTGAAACTTTCCCAGGGGCACGCAGTCTGTTAATAAAAGCGACAGTCCTGTCATTTGGAGTTGTGTTATAATAATGTCATGTCCAAACAAGAGCTCATTCGCTATAAGGTTGTATATTAATGCATAACGCCAGTCTTACTCAAAATCAGTCATGTAAAGGAATGTATGGAAGAGAAGGAAGACACAAATAAAGCCGAGACAATGCGAGTTAATATTAGTTAAGTTTCACACTAAGGAGGGCACCGGCTCCTGTAGAATTGAAAGAAAAAATTTAGAGAAAAATCTTCTAAGTCACTAAAAACCTTGAAATTGAGAAAAATATTCCAAATCCAGTTGAATCCATTGAAAGTCCCCTTAAATCTTTGAAATGAAGCTAGAAATTCTGTAATCCCACAAAACTGAGAAGCTGCAAATAATGAACAAGATTGATATTTTCCACTTGATAATATAATGAGTTTTCTTTGTCTTTTTACAGAAATATCATCAGGTACGTCGCCGAAAGAAACAAGAGACTTTCTCGCACATTTCGGAGAGACAAGGGGACATTCGGATCATGAAGGTAACCCTAGTTCTCAATACCTCGATCCACCTTATAACAAAAAAAACTTGATTTAGTTTGAAAAATTTATTTTTCCAAAAATTCTTATATTTCTGATTCTTAGGAAACGAAGTAGTACACTACTCAATGATAATTATACATAATATGAAAAATTGGTCAAAGTGGGCAGCAAGCGCCTACAAAAAAAATGTTCCATAGCCTATTAGGGCGTTATGTAAATTGTATATTCAACGAGCGTTAAATACGTAAGAGCATGACGTCTACTTATTCTCCACAAACAAGTTGCTAAGTTTGAGGAGATTCTTGGGAACCCAGGTTGATGGAGTAAAAGTCCTAATTGTTATCTTTTGAAAACAAAAGTCGATAACAACTCTCAGAAATAGTGAATAACAGCTGTTAGTAACGGTCGATGACAGCTTCGAGCAAAATTCAAATATATTCTTCAGAATGTGTTCATAGCAACCCTTAGCATCAGTCCATAACATCTATTATCAATGGTCAATCACAACCCTTAGCTCTGCTTGTAATATTACTTAGCAACAATCAGTCAAAACCCATACCAGCGGTGAATAACACCATTCAGCGACGTTTAGTAAAAAATTCTAAGTAACTGCCGATAATATACCTTAGAAACAGTCGATAACAACCCTCAGCAACGATCAATAACAACACACTTTCTTCTGTATGGCAGTTTTCGTTGCGCCACAACGAACATGTCCTTTCTTGTCCAGCAGAACTCATTCATCCATTTCCGGTCGGACTCCGGGCAACCTGGTATCCCAAAGACACCATTTTACACAATACTTCATGGTACCGAGCAGCCTTTGACACAAAAGTTTACGCTTCAGTTTGGGGTATTCTTCATGAGCGTTTCTGAACCGTTGTTCGCGACTAATTATTTACTCGTGTAACCGTATTCACTGAAATCCTTGGTACATGGCTCATTGATTCGCACAACCCGAAGACACGTTCGGTAGCCTGGCCAGTCATGCCTGTAGGTAGAACAAAAGTGTCTTGTATGAGTACTGTCTATATAACGTTTCCCAAAACTGTAGCCGATCCATTTCCAGAGATACAAACGGATTCCCACATTTTCCTGGCACTTCCTGCAGCTCTTATTCTGCCCTGCTGTCCCAGATAAAAACCTGACGCATTTTCCATAAGCCAGGATTGACTAGGATGCAGCAAGTGGTTGCAATAACTGACGCTAACAGCGACGAAGAGTAGTTTAGAAATCCCCCTTCCTCCTCCCCGAAAAAATTTCCACCTATTTCCACCTATCATCCGCGAGGAATACTTTTGCTCATTCTACGCAAATCCTACACGCAAAGGATACTTTCTCTGGGTGTAACTTTGGTTAAGCCTTGGGTCAGAGAATCTTGGCTGACATGTAAACCTGCTCCAATTGATGGTGCGTTTCTCCATGAATCAAATATTTTTGATCAATTCACAAATAGATAACACAGGCCAACAATTTTCGGAACCAGAAACCACACCTAGTGTACCCGAAGGCTTTTGCTGCGCTGAATCCGGATGCGACCTCGGAAAAATGCCAGCACCCTCAGTTTTCGAGAAATTCTAATTGGAAAAGGTTAAAAACACGTTATTCTAATGTGTTCGAGTCCCCGTTACATCGCGAAAGAATGTTCCTTCCCAAAACTGACGATGGCGATGCAAAGAACTACTCTTCACCTTGAAAATAAAAACTCTAGCTTTTCGATACGATTTTTTTCGGCCGAGATGTGGCGAATTTAAATATGAAGAAATTCACTTTTCACGGATATCATTCATGCTACAAAAATATTTACCCAGGAGAAAAAATTAGCAAAACCATGTCTATAAGAGCTAGTTGCATGTTGATATAACCCCAGACCCCCACAACCCGAATTCAAATTCGACCGAGCCCTGTAACCTTCAAGTCTATAACCCCAGCCCTGTACAACCCGATTTCCTTGACGCTCGAATCCGGTAACTTAATACACAATAACCCTAGACCCCTACAACCAAATTCCCTTAACCGCAGAGCGCTGGAACCTGCTATGCAATAACCCTAGACCCCCCACAACCTGATTCCTCAATCCTCGAGACCAGCAACCTGCGAGTCTATTACCCTAGACCCTCGAAGCCTGATCTCCTTAAACCCCGAGCCCTACAACCTGCGAGTCTATTACCCCAGACGCCCACAACCCAATTTCCCTAATCCTCGAGGCCAATACCCTGTAAGTCTATAACCCTAGACTCCCACAAGACGATTACCCTAACCCCTGAGCCCTGTAACCTACGAGTCGATTACTCCAGACGCCGAAAACCCAATTTCCTCCATCCACGAGAACTCCAACCTGCAATTCTACAACTCTAGACCCCTAAAACCCAGTTTTCTTAACACTCGAGCCCAGAAGACTGATATGCCATAATCCCGGGCACCCACATCCCAATTTCCTTTGCGTCTGAGTCCTGTAACCTGCTATGCAATAACCTCAGACCCTTACAACCCAATTTGCTTAACCCTTGAGCCCAGTAACCTGCTATGGAATGACCCTAGACCCTTACAACCCAGTTTCCTTTCTTACCCAGTTTCCTAACACTGGCAGGGTACTGGCCTTGAGGATCAAGGAAATTGGGTTGCGGGAGTCTGGGGTTATTGCATAGTAGCTCACTGGGCTCCAGGGTAAAGGGAATATGGATGCAGGAGTCTGGGATTATTGCATAGCAGGTTTCTGTGCTCGAGGCCTAAGGAAATTGGGTTGTGGGCGTATGGGGTAACAGACTCGCAGATTACAGGGCTCGTGGGTAAGGAAATCGTATTGTGGGGGTCAAGGGTTGTAGACTCGAAGGTTACTGGTCCCGAGGATTAGGGAAACTTGGTTGTGGGAATCTGGAGTTATTGCATAGGAGGTAACTGTGCACGAGGGTTGAGGAAACTGGGTCGTGGGGGTCTGGGGTTGTTGAATAGCAGGTTACAGGGCTCTAAGGTTAGGGGAATCGGGTTGTTGGGGTCTAGGGTTACAGGGTCATAGCAGGTTAGAGGGCTCGAGGATTAAGGAAAGTGGGTTTTGGGGTCTGGGTTTATTGCATAGTGGGTTACTGGGTTCGAGGGTTAAGGAAATAGGGTTCTAGGGGTCTAGGGTTGTACACTTGCAGGTTATTTGTCCCAAGGGTTAAGAAATTGGGTTGTGAGCGTCTGGGGTTATAGACTCGCAGGTTACTGGTCTCGAGGATTCAGGAAATCGGGTTGTGGGAGTCTGGGGTTATTGCATAGCAGGTTACTGTACTCGAGGGTAAATGAAACTGGGTTTTGGGTGCCTGGGGTTATTGCATAGCAGTTTACATTGCTCAAGGGTTAAGGGAATCGGGTTGTGGGAGTCTGGGGTTATTGCATAGCAGGTTGCTGAGCTCAAGGGTTAAGGAAATTGGGTTTTGGGTTGTTGACTTGCAGGTTACTGGTCTGGAGGATTCAGGAAATCGGGTTGTGGGAGTCTTGGGTTATTACAAAGCAGGTTTCAGGGCTCTGGGGTTAAGGGAATCGGGTTCTGAGGGTCTGGGTTATTAAATATCAGGTTACCGGGGGCAAGGGTCAAGGAAAACGGGTTGTACGGGGATGGTGTTATAGTCTTGAAGGTTACAGGGCTCGGGGTTATTTGAAATCGGGTTCTGGGGGTCTGGGGTTATATCAACATGCGACATGCTGTAATAGGCATGGTTTTGCTGATTTTGTTTCCTGGGCAAATATTTTTGTAGCAAGAATGATATCCGTGAAAAGTGAAATTTGTCATATTTGAATTCGCCACATTTCAGGCGGAAAAAATCGTATCGAAAAGTTAGAATTCGCATTTTAGAGGTGAAGAATAGTTCTTTGCGTCACCATCGTCAGTTTCGGGAAGGAAAATTCTTTCGCGATGTAACGGGGCCTCGAATGTATCAAAATAACGTGTTTTTGACCCTTTAAGATTAGAATTTCTCGAAATATGAGGGTGCTGGGATTTTTTTGAGGTCGGGTTCGGACTCAGCGCAGCAAAAGCCTTCGGGTGCACTGGGTGTGGTCTCTGTTTCCGGACCTTCGTCAAATTTTGTCGGTCTGTGTAATTGATCTACACATACATTTTTTATTTGAATAGTTCCCTATTGTTATTATTATTATTAAAAAGAAAAAGGAAATTTTTCCAATATTTAGGATCAGATAATTAATGTCATTATTAATTATAGTATGATATGTTCGCATCTTATTACATTCCTTTCGCAGCATAAAGTTGTCTACGGAAACAGTTCTCAATTTCGTTCAATACGTCTGAAAACGTGTTAATCGAAACCAAATTCTCAATCCCAATTTCGGATTTGTTTCGGAAATATTTTATATGGAAATCAGTTCGGATCAATCCAAGTTTGGCTTTATTTGAAATCAATTGGACTGGAGATTTGATTTGGATAAATTTGAATTGAATCGGACTGACTTGGATTGATTGTAAACTGATTTTTCCCCCTCTTCTCTCATTATTGATACCACTAAGTGTTATCACTAAGGGACCTTATAAAATTGATATCCCAAAGTCTAATTTCAACATGTCAACTTCTCCACTTTAAATAAGAAAGATGTTCCAAAGAACAATATCCTGCTGTCTTCCTGAAACTGAGCCTCTTGGATGTCACCTTATAAGGGCAAGTCTCAATTCTGCAATCGCTATCAGACACAATCGTCATTGGAACCTCAATCAGAAAACTTCCATTTGGGGAAATGTTTCGAAGTAGCAGCAAGTTTGAATTCTATCCTTGTTCTCTCACCGACCCCTAATCTGTCCGTGTAAATTATCCGCTCTCATATGAGTATAGCCAACCTCGAGGTTTTCACCATCACATATCAGGACCCTATACGGATTGAATTCCATTCTGTACTAAGGTACAGTATTATAGAGAGTTATATTCCTTTCTCCACAAAATAATCAAAACTCTTCACTTAGAGAATTGTTTTCCATTATCGGCAGTTATTGAAACAGGGTAGCTAAGTCTGCTGAAAATTTCCTTGAGAAGGTTGTCTGTAAAAATCTCCTGCAAAGATGTAATCGTTACTACGTAGTGGTCCGACCAGATCCATAGCTACATCAGTCTACGATCCATCTGGCATTGCTCGCCATTTTACTGGGTATGGCGGGTTTAGTGCTGTGACCAAAGTACATCCTTTACATGATTTGACAATACACTCAAAATCTTTGGCGTATCTCGGCCACCAAACTTTGGTTCTTAGGCGAGCTCTCATTGCGATGATATCAGGGTGGCCTTCATGAGCTGTCCTCAAAATTTGATTCTGTAGTTTTCTTGAATTACTATTTTCGTTCCCTCCAGTAATATACCATCATAGAAACAAAGTTCGAGTTGAAAAGTTTTAGAATTTCCCACCTCATCATCCCATTTGTTGTTGCACAGACCATCGTGCTTCTTTATCTATAATTTGGCTCGTCAACGCACGACTACTTTTCAGCTCCCTGGCCTCGGTCCTAATTGAAACGCGACTAGATCGACACCAATTCTCTATGACGTACACCCTCTAGACAATAGCACCCCTACTTTCACACATACACCTCAATATCCTTTCTTGATACCCTTTCTTGATAGTTTTGTGTCAAAATTTCACCACAAAGAGTTTATTTGTGAATGTCCTCTGGAAAAATCTTTTCCTTTGTTTTTTTTTACAGAGCTAAATTCACAGTTCGAGAATATACCCGATGACGATCCTCTTCATAGGCTCCAGCTCGGCAGGCATCAAAACCCTGACAGTTTTCTTCCTGCTGTGGGACCTTATTTTCCGACCAGATTTCGCACTCCTGTCGAGCCCCCCTCTCGAACAAGGTCAAGGTCTCCTCAAAGAGGATCTCGTCGCATTGGGTACATGGATCCCCCTACCAGGCTACCTTCTCCTGACGGAGTTGGATATGGACTCGAATATATGGAATTTATTCGTCTTTTTCCTTACATGAACCCACAACAAATATTAGAATTTCGAAGGTACACCTTTCCTGATGATAAACCAATTGAAGTGCTACTGCAAAAGAAAGAATACGGGCCCATGCCAATCCAGGAACAAATTGTATTATCAACATCTAGTGGTGAAGTCTTTGCAATATTGAAGAACAGAGATACTCTCGCTGGAATCTATACAATGGATAGAAGCAGACGTCAGAGACGAGCAAAAATTAACATGGAAGATGGTGAGGTTGCCCTCATGACTTCAAATGAAACCTTGGCAATTCCAGTGGGACCTTTGCGCTCAATCAGGCTCCATTTCAGGATAAAACTTTTAGAATACATGAACGACAATCCTGCACACCATTGACTCTTTTTTCGGAAATGGTTAATTAACATATTTTATCATTTTTTTATCCAGAATGGGAACATAAGTTTGAAGTTCTTGTAATCACATATGTGACGTGGAATGGGAAAAGGGGGCTTAGCTCTTAAACTCGATTTTTGGGTAGAAGGAAAAGTCTGAAGATGCGGGTAGAAAATGAACTGTCTACCACTGCACTTTTATCCTACTATCTGTGTGTATTCGGGAGCCGTCGGGGAATGGACAGAGGAAGTATTTCTTGATTTCCCTATATGGGCCGGACCGGCCGGGCAAGAGCCGAAGTCACCTGAACTCACCGATACGGTGGCTCAATGTTGCGGTAGTTTGCTAAGCCCCCTTTTCCCATTCCACGTCAAATATGAAAAATAAAAAATCAATGCATCGTGGTGTTTAGTATTCAATCTTTTGTCAACCTGTTGGTTACCCTTGTTCAGGGAAAAACATGGGAATGTTCCTATTTATCTAATGGACGAGACTATTTCAGAAGAAAAATTGTCATGCAGGGAAGAAAGCCTGTAGAAGATTAGAAGAAATTGTGCAAAATTTATCAGCGTAATTTTGCAATAATGGACAGAAATATTTCAAGAAAAATGAGAACAGTTACTTAACTATATGAATGAATAAAAATTAGGCAACAACAACCCTACAGTAGGCAGAAATAATGAACATTCCAATTTTACAAAGAGAACTTTTCACATTCTATCTTTCTTCTGAAAAACTAATAATGTGAGAAGATCTAAGTTTCAACTTTTTTTCTGCAAACTCATAACGTACCTGAATATACTTTATTACGACAATCTTTCGTCAACTGACCTACTTTGGACGTTCGTTTTGCAAGTTTAGCTAAAGCATTTCAGAAACAACTTGAATGCTACAGAAAATGATGATTGCGCCCACCTTACCTTTCTACTCCCTAGAAAGTATACTGAGAATCTTTCCGTCTGACCTGTTCAGATCGTTTCAAGTATTTTTGTCAGTAACGATGAAGTCCTAAGGGCCGAGCAGGGAGAACTATAAACACAGCAGACTAGACCAGTACCGAGGAATCTACGAATAACGCTGCAAAGAAGGAAGGACTGTCTGGACACTGCGGGATATCTGAAAATAGGCTTTTCTCAACTCGACTTACATTTCCTCGTAGTAGTTCAAACCTGGTAATACTCGTTCGCAATTTGCAATGGATATTCGAAATAATGAGATTCTGAAATTCAGGAAACCTAATTTGAACTCAGACAAAAGATAAACGTACGCAAGGAAAAATAGACGTAAACGATAACGTAACCTCGACTAACCAGCTACATCCTTGTATGTCTTAAGGACACGTAGCGACCCAAGTATGAATGCTCTCTGTATCCGTCCAGCAATTGCCACGGCATATTTCTGGCACACGGGCATGGCTTTTGGGTTACTAACTAGGCGAGGCGTCGCACGTCCAAGAGCGCTAATGATGAGAACAATTCTCTCAACCGAATACCCTTGATGACATCGCTGCAGGTGTTCTCTGAGATCTCTGTACCTCTCAGTTTTCAGTCGGCTGGGGCTGGGAATTCGATCATGAACTTAGTTCGATCACGTTTGTGAAGGAGCATGATGTCGGGTTTCGTGTTTTGGATAGGGACCATTGTCGAAAAATCATAGTTTCAGAAGATTTGGAACTCTTCGTTTTTAACCATAAAATCCACCCCCCTTGGATCGTTCAGCGGGATAGGGTCGCGGCCAACGCCATAAGAGTGACGAAGATAGTGGTAAGGAACTATCACGGCAGCATTGTGTCTGTACTTATACGTCATTCCTGCGTGAATAGGACAACTCGATAGTATATGCCATAGGTGCTCAGGGAGTTTATGACACGGATTGACCTTTTGCAACTTTTTAAAAGTTTCCGCTGAACACCTCGTTTTCATGTTGTTTTAGGAACTGTTTGGCCTCCGCTTCCTTCACCTGTGCTATGTAAAGTCATGCATCTCGATGGGGTAATGTACTGTCCTCACTTCGTCATTCCTGACCATTGCCAGGGAAGTATCTTTACCCTTCACGATGATATGAGCATACTAATGATAATTCTGTTATAGAAGCATTGAAGGACAAGGGCCAGGAGCTCGTTTTTCATCCGTGGAACTATCCTTAACGAATAGGGAAGAACCGAAACGGCAAGCATGTAAGTAGCAGATATCTTGTACAACGACGACAGACGACCAAATCCGTCAAAAAGGGTGCTTGTATCTGCTTCAGAAAATCACTTTCCCTGATGTTGTATTCTGAATGGGGCTCTCCGGCATGCCCAGGTATTTAAAGGTGTCTCCATATCTAATCCAAAGTCCATAATGATTTATCTTCTGTAATCCTGGCCGATACTGTAAGCATTTATGAGATGCTCTCTTCTAGAAGTCCCATCTCTAAGTGATCCATATGATACCGATGAGAATCGTGAAGTGCGAGAGATAGTGGCATAAATGTGATGTAGAAGAGGAGAGGGCTCATTGCGACGCCCTGAAAGACACTTCTCTGGAGGGTGACGCTGTTGGTTATCTCACGGTGTTTTCCAGGAGTAATAGTAGATCTGCTCTTCCACAGGGGCATCAATCTCTCTCCTTTATGTGAATGAACCTTCAAGCGTTTCAAGAGACATGTGATAAGTCTATGAGAAGTTAAATTAAAAGCTTTCTGGTAATCAATCAAGGCCATTGACAGCTTACGCTTGTGGTTTGCTGCGTCTCTGCAGACATTCCTGTCGAACAGCAGGTTTTTCCGACCGCCTGCTACGCCTGTTTTCGATCTTCGTTGTTCGTAAATCTTACTCCCTGCAGGTCCAATTACCTAAAGAATCATGTTATTGAGGATAGATGTGAAGATCTTATACAACGTGCTCAGACAAGTTATTGGCCTGTAGTTTATTGGGTTAGGCATGTCCGCTTCCCACCAAAAGTTCTTAATACTATCTGGACTAGCAGCGGTTAAGTTCCTTGTACCCCTAATGGTTACTTTACCTCCTCAGCAGTGATTGGTAGGCATGCCCTCTCAGATGTCATGAGGTTATTGCACAGCTCTTCAAAACGTGTGATGTTCCTAGTGCCTCCATTCAATGGATGTTTGAATTAGTAAATCTCCCTCCAGAGTATCTAGACCTCTTTGAACTTGAGTAGGTTTCCGACAAAAACAGGAGCATTGTTGAAGAACAAACATGTAAATGCATTTATGCCTAACAAGGTTTCTGCGGTGTAACGAGGTATTTGATTCAACCATGAATTTTTTCCTCGATCGACCTGGTCGGAATCCCTAGGGCTTGTTCTATTTCTTGTGAGGTCTCGAGCAATACGAATGATCTTTCTCTCTTCTCGAATATGCTGACTTTAAACTCAGTCTGCGATCCCGCTGAAATTCTCGAATTAGTTTGTCGTTTATAGTCGAAGGCTTGAACGGGCTGAGCCGTGGTTCGTTGCGGATTTTGGGCGACCTACCCTGCTGGTATTCTGATTTTACCGTTCACTAAACAACCTCGTGAAGTCACTTACCAGGATATTTCGAAACGCTTTTGAAATTCTGATTGCTCAGTTCCCTTCTGGAGATATTTTTCTACCGCACCCTCCGGCAGATTGTACAAAACATACTTGGTGAGTCCTATTAACACAAGTGCTGCCTAACCCTTATGTGAATCTCGGTTTACATCTACAATCCAAGCATGTCGGCACATGCCTTGATAATAGAGCTGTTTGTTACAAGCTTCAACGACTGTGAAATAAGTCTAATGCTCGTTTTCCAGCAGACAAATGTCAATCCAACGTTTCAATCAATTATACAACTATGTGTGTTTGTGTGGACGTAGATGACGCCTGTTTTGAACACACCATACTTTAAAATATTACCTCTAGCGAAAAAATTTGAACTGGTGAGCGAATGTGATATCTCTCTTACAGTTGAACGTTCGAGTTTTTGCCAATTTCCTTTCGAATACTATAATTTGAATATCGTTCCATGACGACCTCGCTCACCGATTGGCCTCAAGTACCCCAAAAACTGGAACGCTGTGCTGAATACGCTTTTTATGTCACTTTCATATTCATCCCTAATTTTATTAGTATTATTAGGCCAAATCTCTTTCCGGGTGAACGTTACTTCTTTGGCTCTAGTCACATTGTATCACTAAGGATCGAGGAATTCATATGAGGCATAGGAAACCAGTTGTAGTTCTGGCTGTAGAGTTCAGCAGTCGCATTGTACAATGTTTTGAATTTCATTGGGCCAATTGTAAGATGACAAGAAAGGGCGATTAAACTCGTTTCCAAATTACAGAGTAACTTAGGGTCGAGGTTAAGATATTCCGCAAGAGGTTCTGGCTTATCGAAAGCCTTTCGTGCTGTATTGCCATCATTAGTGGTACCAGAGTCTCCCGGTTTTGGCTTGTCCACTATTATTCCTAACTTTTCCCAAATAGTACTTCGTTTCTGCTTTTTTCTTTATGCACATTCTTCTTATGCTCAGCACTTTTCATTTGCCAGACTTTGATGTTAGCCCTGTAAGAAATATGCAAACATGTTTCGAAGATTCTGATCCACGCATGAAGTGGAGAGAAACCATACAGTGGGGCCAAATCCCGAAAAGATGGCCAAATCTATAAAGTGTTAAAAAAATGGGTCAAATTTTCTTACTCGTGAGTATGCTGAATAAATTTTTTGTGCTTTTTAAAATTGGTGTAAGTGAGTTTTCGTGGTCACTGATCACGAATACAGTGTCAAACATTTCAAATACAAAATGGCAGATCCAATAGGGTCGACTATTATGCTGAATACATTTCTGATCTTTCTCAAAATTGGTGTAAGGGGGTTTTTGAGGTCGCTGACTACGAATCTGGTGTCAAATATTTCAATAACAAAATTTCAGATCCAAAATGGCGGACTAGTATGCTAAATATATCTTTGATTCTTTCAAAAATTAGTGTACGGGGGTTTTTAAGGTCGCTGATTACGAATCTGTTATACAAAATTTCGGAAACAAAATAGCGGATCCATTATGACAGACTTACTACCTAAAATTTTATTTATTTCTAATATTGTTCAATATGTGGGGTCTGTAAGGTCACTGAATACCAATGCAAAATCTCAATTATTAAAATTTATTTATTCAGAGACTTGCGAGTACGAGATACATAGAAATGGACAATTTTCAATATTCGACATCAGAAAATTCAGATTCAATGTCTGAACATTCGCTAATTTCATGAGAGGAAGTCTCCATGATTTCGATATTAGGCGCAATAAAAATTGTAGCTGCTTCTGGTAGCAAAGAATTGAATTTTTCACGGGGTAATTTACGCAGACTGGGAATGAGTGAGTCAGATGTGGGAAGTAGGCGTAGAAAAATGTCCTACATAGTTTTAACACGTGAACATTTTCGGGTAAAATCTTCTCTGAATCTTTTATTCAATTTATTACAGGATTCTTGTGCATCCTCTGAAATTTGTCCTATAGGTTACAACGACGAAGTTATTATTTGTGCCCCATGAATAAGAAGTTTATGAAAAGATGTTATCATGGATAGAGATGCACAAAGTCACGAGCTGTCTGCAAAGCATAATCTTGAAACCTAATCAAATTAATATCATGACCACTTGAAATCGCTTGCAAAATAACGTGGAATTTTTTGATCAAATTCTTATCAAATCCGGTTATATCTGCAGGAATATCTGCATTTCCAAAAAAACGTCGAGCAGTGTTCCCGTCATTGGTGTTACCAAATCCAGGTTTCGGTTGGTCAACTATAAGACCTAATTGCCTACGGAAACCTGTTTGTATGTTTCTTTCACGCGTCTCTATCTTTTCTTTATCTTCACTATTGCGAGCTTGCCATTTTTTTACATCTAGTTTATATGATACATGCAGACAACACTCGAAACATCTAATCCAGGCATGCAATGTGGACAATCCGTATTGCAGATTTTCATCAGATACTTCTTTCTGCAGAATTTGATTGATTGTGTTAAGGTCTTTAGAGGTTGAGTTACATAAATGACAACGTTGTGTAGATTCAGTACGTGTGATTGCATTATACACTTTCCCGTCTATCGCGGTCAAAGAAAGTTGATAAGGAACCGAAAATTCTTCCCAATCTATAATTTTTTCGAAATTGACAAGCTGATCAACTTGTTCTTGTATATCATCAATCTCAGTCACGGTTGCTTCAGTATTCTCATGAAGAAATTGAACTTTAAGAGGTCTACAAAAACGAGGGGAAGAAGGTCTAGGATTTTCCCATACCACAGTCTTTGCATTTGTTACTTCATCAATTGATATGAGCTGTAATGGTATAAGAAATGTAAAGAAAATATTAGTATCATCAGATTTATCTCTGACCTGAAGTGCCGTCACAACCCAATTTACAAATTAAAGTTAAGTTTTCAAGTTTATCTGTGGATAGAGTCTTTATGACTTCCGTTTGAGTTGAGAGAATACGATCAGTTGTATGATCAAGAAGAGCCTGGACTTTACCTTCCGTTTTAGTTTCAGTTATCTTTATATCTGATTTCAAAGGCTAGCATTCTAGTTTAGCTTTGTATACAGTTTTATACGGCGGATACAAGTCACAATTTTTTTCCTTGCTAATATTTCG
>WSXT02132369.1:0-10670 GCA_011762715.2 Neuroterus valhalla
ATGTTACGTGACAGATTTGAAAGACTGTCAATTTTCAGCGCTAACATTTCTAATAATTTCATGTCCCAGTATGTCCTGAATCTCAATTCGCTGTCGACTCGCTTGAAACCAAGAATTCCAAAACAACCTCTCTTCGATTCGTAAATCAAATCATTTATAAATATTTCCTATATCTACTGACATGCCAGAATTTGAAATACGTTACACTGTCCAAAAAAATCTATGGATATCAATTCTAGTAGTTCTTGAGATAGCACCGGTTCTTGAATTGCTTGAGGGGCCCAAGTTGAAATTTTATTACGTTGGCATGAATCACACGCTATCGAAAAGATAAAGAGTGTCATTGATCATTTTATTGATCATTTCTGTTTTGTTATTTGAGTTTTTTACCAACTGCTGGATTTGTTTATTTTCCTGGTGCCCTCGTGGGGTGTCGCGGAATTGTTGCTCTAATTCGTGTTGCCCATCCACAATTCAGTGCGTTTTTTCACGACTCTAGTTTCTCCTTGACCTTTATTGTAATTTCCTCCATCCTGCAATTGACTCAGTATATCTCCCATAACATTGTCTTTTCTTAGAAGGTGTTCGAGTTTTATATTGTAGTCTTGTATTGTAAGAATCATTCGCGTTATTGGGCCAACTTTGTATACGGATGCCCTAACTATAGTATATTGAAGGATACGTCACAGCCATATCTATGGTTGTGATATCCATATCCTTTTGATGGCTGAGATATTGATGTGTCAAGCGAAAGCTATGGTTGAGTCAACCATAGGAATGGACATGGCAACGCGTTAAATATTTACGTCAGAACCATAGAATTAGTTATATTAACCAAGAATTAAAGAATATGTCAGCAAAATGAATATTTTGGTTGCATCGAAAAGTATGTGGATAAGGGTAAAAGTAATAACAATAACGGAAGTTATAATTGAAGAATAATTTTAATTTATTTGTCATAAATTCATAATATCTATTATTGTTATATATGATATATATATATATATATATCAATACTTATAATCATTTATATAAAATCGAAAACATCAAATATCATCACACACTCATAAAATTTCACCGCAACTATTCTCAAAGATGGTTTGTACAATGCCAAATACTGGCAACAGTTCATCATCGTTCATACCTTCTAAATGCATAATTACGTAAGTTCTCGACTCGTAAGTTTTTCTGTTGAATCTTTCATTTTCACCTGAGGAACAAGATACTACACATTAGAGTTCCATAAAACAACATATGTCATTGTTTTAAATAATTTTTATAAATAAATACACTTATTCGGCATTTATATGCATCGAAAATCTATCTTTCATGCGGAATCACTTCTTTCCATCTAAAGAATAGAATTAGTGCACAACTCACTTTCATCCAACAATATTTATCATTGTTGTAAACGGATCATACAATCAAATTCACTTATCTTAGTGACACTGCAACTGGCTACATTGATATTAAAACGTATTCCATCCGCGATTCTGTTTCAAAAAATTTTAAAGCCAGATTCGTAATCAGCAACCTCGAAAACCGCCTTACACCAATTTTGGAAAGAATCAAAACTTTATTTAGCCTACTCGTCTACCATATTGGATCCGACATTTTGTTTTTGAAATTTTGGAAAACGGATTCGTAGTCAGCAACCTTGAAAACCAACGTACACCAATTTTGAGAAGAATCAAAACTTTTTTCAGCATACTCGTCCACCATACTGGATCCGCCGAATGATCGAATTTTCCAACAAAAAAACATTCATCCCAAACAAAACTTGCTTAATTCCAAGTCAAAATGACAAATCATTCTACTAAATATATGCCGTTGAATTATGTATGACAATGAAAGAATTTTGAAACCAAAACGGCTACGTTTTATCATAATAGTCGTATCTCCATAACAAAAAGGCGAATTTCCACAAAAAAGTCCAATTTTTAACTCTTAAAGACAAACTTTCACCATAGCAGTAGAATTTCCATTTAGAACTAATTTCTAACTCTTAAATAAGAATATTACCCAAATAAATAAAAATCCATCCATAAAAGACAATCTTCAAGCAGTATAACTCATAACTTTAGAAATATTTATTGAAAGTTTCCAAATCTTCGTGACTTTTCGAGATTTGTTCTTGGAATGATCTACAACCTTTTAGTTTTATCCTGACATTATTTTAAATCTTTTCTAATCTGTGAAAATCTCCTTCAAACGATCTAGAATGTTTGGAAATTTTTCCAAAATGGTTTAATAATATGTTGGAATCTTCGTAAATTTCTTCGAAAATGTTTGATATCTTGTTCACAAGGGGACCTTCAGGTCACCTAATTCTTGTTCTGGTCGATACTCTCCTCAATAATAGACACCTTCTAGAGGTTTTTTGAGAAAAATCTAAAAGGCGCGATTTTGGACCATTTTCGAGAAAAATGCATTTGAAGAATTGCGAGCGGATGGTTGTTAAGCTAGCGTAACTGTATTCTCAAGCATCTGGTGCCTCAGCTAGTAAAGCGTATCGCTGATAATCGCAAGGTTGCACGCTTGATTCTTGCTGCCTGCACTTATTTTTTTAATGCAAAACTGTTTATTGATTCACTTCTGAATAGTTTCAAATGAAATCTTAATTTTTACTGATTGTTCAATCATCTAAAAAAATGAAAACTCTGTTTTAACTCTTTATTATCTTTCGTTTGGAAAGTTGTGTATTTTCTTTTAAATTATTAATTTTTTAATCATTTGAAGTATTCATATTTTTAATTTAAATCAGAAAATAAGTGTTGAACACGAAAATTGCAATGTTAAATACGATATCAAAATTTTGTATACAAAAAACGCAAAAAAGGAAATACAGGAATAATAGTCAATCATCTTTTAAATATTTATTAACTTCCATCAAAATTTATTCTAAATGATTGATAATATTTTTTCAGAAAAAATGTTAATGTAAGTAAATAAATATTTAAAAGATGATTGTCTATTATTCCTGTGTTTTATTTTTGGTATTTTGTACGAAAAATTTTGATTTCGTGCAATTTTTTTTCGAAACACTTATTTCGTAATTTAATTTCAAAATATAAATACCACAAATAATTAAATAATCAATAATTTAGCAGGAAATACACAACTTTCCAAATAAAAGAAAATGCAGAGTAAAACAGAGTTTTCATTTTAAAAAAATGAATAAACAATCATTAAAAATTAAAATTTCATAAAAAATTATTGTGAAGTGAATAAATAAACAGTTTCGCATTAAAAAAAAGTGCGGGCAAACAGAATCAAGCGTGCAACCTTACGATTATCAGCGATACGCTTTACTAGCTGAGCCACCAGATGCTTGAGAACACTCGCAATTCTTCAAATGCATTTTTCTCGAAAATGGTACAAAATTGCGCCTTTTGGATTTTTCTCAGGAAACCTTTAGAAGGTGTCTATCATTGAGGAGAGTATTGACCAAAATAAAAATTAGGTGACCTAAAGGTCCCCTTGTGAGAGGTTTCGAAATCTTTTAAAAGCTCTTTGAAAATTCTTTGGAACGCTTGAATCTGTGAAATCTTTCGGAATTATTGAACTGTATTGGAATTATTAAATTTTTGTTGTAATCTTTTGGCATCTCCGAAAATATAATAAATGTTTTTGAACCTTATTCTGAGATGATTTATTATGTTTCCGAATTTTTCTGGAATTCTTGGAAATATTTGAAATCTTGCTGAAAAGATTGAAAATTTGTTGAATTATTCAAAATGTTCAGAAATTTTTGTGAATTGATGGAATTGTAGGATTTTTTTTTTGAATCATATATTTTTTGTTCAGAATGATTGATTGATTTAATGTGTCCCCTGAGGGTTGACATTTTCCTCGAACCTCTCCACCATTCCTTTACACTCCCTACCACTACCTTAGTAGTAAGTTAGGGGGACCTACAGCTTAAGGTGCGTTCCGAAACACCAAGAACCCCAGCCCGAAGTACTTTGAGTAACCTTTTTCTCCAGAGTTACCGGCACCACGACTTTCCGGAGATGAACACTCCCTTGCTAGGCAATTGTTCACCGCGTGGGCCGCTGAAGCTCTTCCAGAGTGCGAGGCGGGAATCGAACCCACAACCAGCCGGCGTGGGTACAAAGCGCATGCCTTAACCCCCACGACCAACTGGCTACTCTTTTTGTTCAGAATGTAGCTGGTTTTATACCAGATTTTAGTAGGATTTCTTGTGAATCATGTATCGAATGAATTTGAAATTTATTGAGAACTTTTATGAATTTGATTGGAATTCAGATCGAATTTCCATCTTGCTTGGATTTGAGTTAAATTTTTTTCAACTATACTGTTTTTTTTTTGTTTTTTCTTTTAAATCTTGAGGATTCTGGAATTTAGTTACTTGGAAGATTTTTGTCGCACTTTTTCTCCAAAAGTAGACAAAGAACCTTTTTTTTCGTTCGTCGTTACAAAGCTCAAGCATGTACATGTTGTCCAGGACCCTAGAGCCTAGGGATATCCGTTTCAAGTGAAATTTCGTACAGGGCATTCGACATTTCACTTATTCTTATTTGAAGATTTTATTTGTGTGAAAAACTCAAAATATATCACAAGGGTTATTCTAGCTGGTTTTCAAGGGATTCAACAGGATTTGAAATTTATTGAAAAAAGAACAATTTTCAGTTTTCGAGACCAAGCTTGGTCACCAGAGTGACCAAACTGCAGGAGACCGGTGCCCTCCTCAGTGTTATTTAACCAATGATAACTCGTTCTCTTCCGGCTCTATTTGTGTCTACCTCTTTCCTTTTGTACCTCCTTTCACATGAATGATGCGTGGTGGAATGATGAAATACGCGTCGCAGTCAACGAGAAAAAAAGAAGCATACATGAGAATGTTGAATACCAGATGTCTTAGCGACAGAGATAGGGTCATACATGATTATAGGGATAAAAAAGGAAAGTAAATATACTAGTAGAAGAAAGCAAGTATGAAATCAAAACGGAAGAAGATACGAAAATGAAAAATGATTTTGAAGGAAATAAGGAGCTATCTTCGAAATGGGTTAAAGAGACTAGAAAAGGGAATACTAGCACTGAGGTAATCGGAATTAAGAATGCTTTCGGTGAAATGGTGTGGGATTCGGACAAAGTGAAAGACTGTATGCGGGGTTTTTTCAAGAAGCTGTATGAAGGCGAAGCCGCGGGGTATAACAACAGTGACACAGACACGGATACGTTAGACCATTCCGATGTAGGTGGCGGAAGCAGAATCGGTATCGATGACATTATTTCCGTAATTGAAAAACTAAAGAACGGTGAGGCTGTTGGTGTGGATGGTATTACCTCTGGAATTCTTAAGTTCAGTGGCGGATATTTGTTTGTGTGTCTGTGTAAATTTATGAACATGTGTTCTGTGAGTAGCGAAGTTCCGAGTCATTGGAAAGGCGATTATTGTCCCAATTTACAAGGAAAAGGGTGATCCAGGTCCCTGTTATAATTAAAGAGCGATTAGTATTCTAAGTACTGTGAGAAAAATATTTACCAAAATACTTATTAATAAAGTCTTGGTAGTAACAAAGGAGAGGATCTGGGGAGTTCAATTTTAATTTATGCCAGGGAGATCAAGTGCGGATCAGATATTCAGCTTAAGACAGATCACAGAAAAAAGCCTAAGGGTAAACAAAGAAGTTTTCTGTGCATTTGTTGATCTGGAAAAAGCTTTCGACAAGGTAAATAGAGCAAAACTTTGGGAGGTCCTAAAAGAATATGGTGTGACTGAGTATTCAATATATACATGCAAAAATGTCTGAGAAGGGCTCTCTTTGACGAAAAAGGTGTTGAACTTGGGACAGTAAAAGTTCGCGGCCTTGCGTTTGCAGATGACAAGATTGTTACGGTAGAATCAGCCAAGGATTTGCAGAGGATGTTGAGCAGACTGGATACCAGCACGAAGAGCATGGGTCTCAATATTAACGTGAATAAAAGAAAAATTATTGTCTCTGAAAGTAAGGATGCGAAAACACATTGCAATATTACCCTTAATGGAGAGAGGATAGAACAAGTTGATAATTTCGTGTATCTTGGAAGTTATCCACTTCCGACGGGAAGATAGATGCAGAGAATTCCAGACGTGTAAATGAGGGTAGAAAAAGTATCGGCAGTGTTCATGCTATTACTAAAAGTAAAAATGTAACAATTGAAGCTAAAATTGCTCTATACAATTCTGTAATAGCACCAACTGTCCTGTACGGTAGTGAGACATGGACGTATCAGGAAAAGGATGAGAGTAAACTCAACACGATCGGCATGCGATTTCTGCGTAATATGTGCGGTAAAACGCTAATGGACAAAGTGAGTAATGAGTAGGTTCTCGAAGAATGTGGTGTAGAAGAAACGCTGTTTGACAATGGTGAAAGAAATTTGCTGAGATGGTCCGGTAACGTTGAGAGAATAGATGAAGAACGATTAACTAAACAAGTGTATCTAGGTATGGTAAATGGTAGCGTACCCAGAGGCAGATCAAAGAAGGAATGGATAGAATGTGTGCAAGAAACCCTCAAGAGGAGAAATATAAAGAGCCGTAGAAACACAAAAGCTTGTATGAAAAGATGCATAGATGTGGAAGAAGCAAGAGATTTTCATAGCTTTGCGAAACTCTTTGTACGGGGTGTTTGCTGGAGAGATCAGGAAGCGACCTGTGTCAGAGCGATGTTACACAGGACCAGTGTATCGTTTGAGCGCAGAAACAGGCTAGAGTTACTTTTGCTTTTGCTGTGTATTGTTTTTTTATCAGGTCTTACCGCTCATGTTGACGAAGTAGCCTTGCGTATCTCCATTCTGCTGAAGAATTCAATAAAACCCTCTGTTTACTAAAAATGCTGCGTTCCAAGCAAAGATTTTGGGTTGGAGAAATAAGATCGAAAGTGAAATCAGTTTCTTTCTGTTCGCAAAAAACACGCTATGAATTCTAAGCCTGATCTAATACCTTTCCCTGCCTCCTTCTCATACACATCCGTTGCTCGAAATTTCCCATGTCAAAGCCACCCCCAAAACTTTCCATATCAATTCTATATTTTCCAGTAGAACAGCGAGGCTGGAACCAAACGAGTAAGGCTTACCCCGAAAGGGATTTGGCTTGATGATATAATAATAATAAAATACTTTCTCTCCGACAAAGCTAAGGACATTCTGATAAGCATAGCCATAGAAGCTGTTGCCAACGACGAATCGCCGTAAAAATTTAGAATTTTATTATTTCAGTTGCAGAGCAGTATGCTGATAAACTCTCCTTCGTTTTCACGTTTTTTCTAGAGTTACCTATCAGTTATTAGAGGAATTAGCCATTGAGATAGTGTAAGTTTTCCCAGCAGAGGTAGTTACAACTTATTCCATTCTAGAAGTAAAGAAATTGGATTCAATTACTGGAAAATCAGTTCCGGCACATAGAAGCATTGTAAGCAGATTGAGGAATTCGGTTACTACACTGAAGTAACGAGCATATGTTACCTGGAAATCTTTCTGGAAGTTTGATCATTTATTTCTGTTTCTGCCAGTCATGTATTTATATGTATGGATTATTATGATTTCTTCAACATTCCTTCCAGAAAACGAAGCAGAAGTCGAAGAAAGCATAGGCTTTCTGCGAAAGAACCAGGCTCCGTGGAATAAAATTGAACATCACTGGGATACAACTATGGCTCAGCGTCACATGGATGTTCTGCAGTACACTAGAAAACATGTTGCCAAAGTCTTCCAGGATTGGAAAATTTTGAAGGACCCACATGGATATAAATTACCCGTCAAAGATTTCGTCACAATAGGATGCACGGCACTGGAAAATCCTATTAATAGTTGGTGTACCTTGTTCGATTTCATTTCAAAAAATAAATCTTTGAAGCCCAAAGATGGAACCGGTGCTGACTTATGAAATATGCTGAAAGAAGAACTAAACGAGGGTATGTAACTTTTTGCAGATTTTGAAATACAATTCATAAAATATTAGGTGAATATTTCATATAATTTTTGCATAAAATTTGTATAATTTTTATGTCACATGTAGTGAAACAGTAATTCAACTTATGTTGTTAGCTCGTTTTATGCCCTCAAGATCAGTACTAACATTGAAGAAGAAAACATTAAAGGTCTCAACTGGTGACTGCAAAGACAGCCCTATTTTTTTTATTAAAACTTTTCGAACTCAATTTTTTCGAGTTTGAAATTGTACAATATATTATTACAAAATGTCTAAAAAAAGATCAAGAATAAATTATAATATTTCGAACAGCTGAACGTTCGATTTTCAAAAGGTGTTCAACGCTTTATTCGTATCAGATCCATTATTCCAGAAATTATTGTTTGGTTACTTAGGTTACATACATAGTACATAGTTGTCAGTGAGTCACACGAAATTCACTTTGTCTATCAAGTATTGAGTATTATCTTTTTCTCAAACCGCCATCATGCCTATGATAGCGTTGCTGAAGCAACACAGTGGCGTTGTATATCGCAGAATAATTTGGTACATTTTCTTCTGTTTTCGACGCATATTAACAGTAAAACCTATGTTCCTTGCTACAAATGAGTGTCAAGCTTTCTAGTTCAGCCTTTAATATCCAGTTTAAGTTACAAAATCAATATGCCGCATAATAAATCTCAATTATTCTCAATTATTACATTGTAAAAAATTTATAATGTAGGCTATCTGGTTATAGCTTAGGTATGTGCCCGGACAAACAGTGAAGTAAAACGGTAAATAAATTTCCAAATCAGACTATGCTTTACTTATTTTTTATTTCACTTCTGAGTATACAAAAAGAGTGAGACAATCGTCACCTCGATAACTCTTCTTCTTATTTTTGCGATAATAATCGTAATCAACGAGTTTTTAAGAAAATGCATGAATTTTGAACTATAATAATGACTATCCAGCAGAAAGAAGGAGTTCTGAAAACAAGAGTTAAACTTTCAGACGACCAGTCGAATTTGTAACCAAAAAGATAGATTTCTAACCCAGACGCTTATTTTTCTACCAAAAAAAGCGAATTTTTAAAAAAGGAAAAAAATTTAATCCTATGCGGTGAAAATTTCCTCTTCTTCTTTGAAGATGCAACTGTTATGTTTAAGATAAATCTTCTTTGGTTACGGATTCAACTCTGTCCTTGAAAATTAGTTCTTTCTAAGAACTTTGTTCTTTTCGCTTTGAAAATTCTAGAAACTCCGGAAATTATATCTCTTCTGGGTAAAAATGCAACTTTTTGGTTACAAGTTACCCTTTTATCTAGAAAATTCGTGTTTTTGTCGGATATAATTGTCTATCCGGTAGCTTCGTAATTCAATAATAATAATTAATTCAAATATTTCATGAACTCATTTTGAAGCTCAGATACTCCTGTATTGACTTTGAATGATTGCGGATTTGTCTAGATTGTTTGCGCAGAGATGAAGAATAAAGTTGTAAAAATAACCATTCTTTCACTTCATTTAGTCATACCGAAGTGCGATGCGAATAAATTGAAAATCGTATTTCATTTAGTTATGAGTATTTTCGGAAAAAAGATCAAAATCTACATATCAAAGATTCTGGACTGTAGACTCTTTTAAAGCAATAATTCCACGTGTATGGCTCTAACATTGTACTTTTCATCAATTTTTTGAAATTGCAATTAAAGACTAACAAACTCCACTAAATTAACTAATTTTTCTATTGTGAAACCTTCTCAGAAGGTTACGCCATCAAACGAGTGTTTTTAAAGAAATAAAAAAACCGAATGGAATATTCTTTTCGCATTCTATCTTATTTTCTTAAGAGTATATAACTTATGGTAAATATGGTGTAGATTACAAGACGTATGCTATAGAAAAATTTTGGCGTTTATGGCTTATAAATATTTATGTGATTGAAATAAATATTTAACATATTTAAACTGATATTTGTATGATGAAATCTATCAAATTGTTATGACAAAAACTATCATGTTCTATATTGAACCGTTTAATTTGAAAGCTAGGTTATAGTTATAATAACCTCTTATTTTACACGCAATAAAGAATAATTCCCTGCTAGAAACAATATTTTTACATTCTCATTATTTATGATTGAGAAAGTATTAGAATCGTCTGAAATTTCACATCTTGAATTTTCAACAAATCTCCACGTTTTGAGATCCCCTGAAGCCGAAAATCAAGTTTTGGCGATGGTGTCTGTCTGTTGGTCCGTATGTCCGTATGTCCGTCCGGCCGCCCGTCCGTAAACACGATAACTCACGAAAAAATGGACGGATCAAATCGCCCTTTGACACACTTGTTGATTAGTGCAAAACAGAAGATGAGTTCGTTAGCCAGATATTCTGGATGAAAAATGAAAGAGGGGGAGCATTTTGAAAATTTTTTTGGACTTTTTTTCCAAGACTTGAAAATTGTAAGTATGGTTTATTGAAGCGCATAAAAATTGGAACAATTTATCCAAATGATTTTTTTTGATGAAACCAAAATTGTCAGAGTTGTGGCATTTTCAAAATCCAGAAATATAAAAGAAAAAGAGAATTTTTAGTCAAATAACGCAAGATTGAAAAAAAATTCGATTAGAAAAAATGTTTCTTTTTAGGAGCCCTACAAGATCCTCATTACAACTTTTTGAATTTTCTCAAAAAATCGAAAATTCCAAATTTGATCGCACAAAAAATAATCAAAAATATTTTGTG